>VWPU01002381.1:1195-42396 GCA_013398955.1 Callaeas wilsoni
TTTTTTTTTTTTTTTTTTTTTTCCTTGTGGCGTGTGGTGGTTAGAAACTTGGCTCGCCCGCCCCTACTTTCTGAAGGAAGAGGCTGTGAGAAACCCTTAGGTAAGCGAGGGTGGCGGGGGGGGGTCGCGATGGGCAGCGCGGAGGGGGCAGAGGGGGGGATTTTGGGGCGCAGAACGGGGGGATGTGCCCGTGCAGGGGTCACAGAGCCTGGCCTGTGCTAGAGGAGATGTGATGGACCCCGTGGAGAAGCTCTGAGGGGTGGGGGTGCGCTTGGATGGGGTTTGGGGTACGAGCATCCCCGGCCTGGCCGAGCGCAGCCACGGATGCTGCGGGGGATGCTCCTCGTTAGGAGGGGGCCGGGCAGGCTGGGATCGGGTAGGGGCAAACCCAGCAACATAATCTGTAAATTATTAGGAGTGGAAGTTTCCAGAAATATTTTTTTGTGTGTGTGTCTGTGCAGCAGTATTGAAACGTCCGCCTGGATCACGTGGGGAGCCCTGTATAGAGCGCAGGGCTGGAGCCCAGGGGAGGAGGAGGAGGAGGAGGAGGAGGGAGGGGCTGCGGGGCCGCCGCGCTCCGCAGGGCCCCGGCCCGCCCGACCCACCGCCCGGGCCCGTTCCCCGCCGGGAAGCGGGGCCCTGCCGGCCCGAGCCGGGAGTCGGAGGGGCTGCCCGGGAGCCGGGGCGCTGCCCGCCCGCCGGGGCGCTGCGGCAGGAGCCGAGGAAGGGCCGCCGCGCTGGGTGGGTGTGAGTTATTTCCAGCCGAAAAGAAGGCTCCGAGGTGTTGGGCAGATGTTACTTAATCCGTCTCGTCCTTCTCCTTCACGTGTGTTTGAAGGAGCGAAGGGAAGGGGCGGTTTCGTTGCCATTGCTGGTGTGTGGAGTGTGATGCGAACGCGTTTGTCGTGCGCTGCGTTTCAGAGGCACTCACCCCTCCTGGGTGGGATTTACAAGTGATGCAGCTAATTCCTTGGAAGGGGAAGGCAATTCATTTGCATTGCGTGCTTCGAAATGGGGCACGGTGACTCTCCCAGGGTGGGTTTGCTTTTTGTTTTTTTAGTCGCTGCCCCCAATGAGCTTTAAATATCTGGGTTGAAGGTGCTGTAGGATTCATGGTGAATGCTCAGCATTTCTTACTATTAAACGCCTGCTGTTATTTCTGTATGCTACATGCCAAAATGAATCGGGTCTACCACAACAAGCTAACTGTTGTGTTAAAGGTCCAGGGTCATCGAGAGTTGGGATAACTGTGTAAACAGTGCTGTAAATGCAGTTCTTTTGACCTTCGGTAGATGTCACATACTTGCTATGTTGTAGTTCAGATTTTTTTCTGGTTTGTTTTTTTTTGGTTTGTTTTTTGGTTTTTTTTTTTTTAACTTTTTCTCTTTTGTTTCTGTTTGCCCGTTTATTGAAGGACTGATCGGTGGTGGTTCTTGGAGCCGAGTGAGGCTTAAACGTGTTCGGGAGTTCAGGCATGATGGGGGAGGGAGAAGTGTAGGAGTACGGTAAATCAGAGATTATGAGCTTCATGTGGGTACAGCGTTAGGAGTGGGAGATCGAGTTGGTTGCAGGTGGTGGTGGCCACAAAGCCGCCATTTCTGTGTTTCGGCTGGCGAAGTAGGTAGGTCATTTTGAAGATAATGCTGGGAGTGGCGAAGGGCCCTATTCAAAACATTTCCTTTCTGCTTCCATGTGGTGAATAACTTCTCTTGGTCACGCTGCTCCTCCTTGGCGCTCTCAGGGCGGCCTGAAAACCACCGAAAGAGGCTCGGGTCTGAAATGAATGGCCTCACCTAAGGAGCGACTGGCTCACGACATTCATTGTAGTTTGGAAACCGCTTTCCCGGCTCACGGCTCAGGCATGGAGGCCAGATGTGGACAAAAAGGGGCGTGCCTGGGAGCACGAGTGGCTGGGGGAGCATTAACTGCTCTGAAGCCTCTCCATGGGCGAAGTTTCCTTCTGTGGTGCTGCTCACTGCCCCTCATCTGCCAGTTGACGTTTTCAGCATCCTCCTGAGTCAAAAGAATGAAATGAAGAATGAAGTCAGCCTTTTCTGCTGTTGTGTTTCTTGCTTCCAAATTTAACATTGTAACTTTGAAAACATTAGGAGTTGAAGAAGGGAAGAATAGAGATGGAGCATTAATTTTAATTTATTCTCTACGTGTTGTTTATTTTCTCCTGGTTTTGCAGGTACATGTTGTAAAAAGACTTGACTTGATGTTGAGATGAAGCCCTTAAAATGGTTGTGTTAGTGTAGTAATACTGAGTTTTCTACTTGAAAATCCAATTAGAATATTTGGGTTTGAAGTTATTTTTATATATAGAAGTAAAAGAAATTACTTGGCACTACTTGCAAATAAACATTTCTAAACAAAAGATTTTCTTTGTCTGAATGCTACTGTAAGACTTTCACTTAATTAGTAATTGCTAGAGTTGAGGCACAGGTTTGTCTTGCTCCTTACTTTTGAGCGTGACTTAAATACATAAAGCATAAAACAAATTCTTACTTACACATGGAGTTAGTTAGTAAGAGCAAATCTGACTTTATGGGGTGTGTTTCTGGAAGAGTTTCAGGTTGTATCTTTCTGAGTATGCACATGGCTCTGGTGTAACTTTTTTGATTGATCTTGCACTTGCCCAGACTTCTGGCTGTTTGTTAAGCGAGCAGTTTTATGTGAGATTTGGAGGTTTACAGGGTTTGAAAAGGAGGGTAAGTGGCACAGAGGTGCCCTCGATGGCAGGGTGGGAATATGTGTTAGAGTTGCCATTGACTGTGAGAAGAGGGCAATAAACTTGATTAGGTGTTTCCAACGTGGGGGAGGGAGGGTGGTGTGACAAAGGTAGAGCATAACTCACCATCAAATGTTCTGTGGCTTCTGGCTTGTTTTCCTGCTTTTCATGAATGTCTTTGCCTTGCACCAGTCTCTGGCTGGTAAAGAATCTTACATGCACACCCCACCTGACTCCCTTTGCATAATATCAAGGCTGCTCTATCTAGGACAAAGAGTTAATGCATGTGTCCCTGGGTTCAGGGGACCTGAAACCTCCAGTAGAATTCCATTTGAGTTTGAAGTGATCTGACCGGCACACAGAGTAACCTGCTGGTTTAACAGCCCCTTTGCTTCATGTTCTCAAAGTGCCTTCAGTCAACTTCGTTTCAGTGGTAATTTTTTACTTGGATGGGGTTAACTTGTAAGGTGGTTTTCTTTTTTTCCCCAACTATTTGAAAAATGGCCTCTGGCTAATTTCTTGCTCTGCGTGTAGATCACGTTTCACCTCCATACCCAAGTGTTTAAAAGCTTTTGGAACTGAATCTTCTGAATGTGCATGTTGGCCTTGGGAACTCGATACTCGGCTGCAATTGCCAGTATGGGTTTTGGTTGTGGTGACACAAGGCTTTTCAACCAGCAAACGTGTTTTGGGACTGGTAGGGATTGATACTTGAAGACGCTGAGAGTTGAGCTGAGGTGGTGAGGTGTGAATTTTTCAGGGGGGAAAAAGGAAAGTTTGTCCTGGTATGTGCCCCACAATCAAAGCAGTGTTGTATACAGTGTTATCTACTACTGCTAACATAAGCATCTTGTTTCAATGAGACAAATGAGCTAAGTTGAAGCACTTGCTTTGCAGCTGCAAATCATTTCTTATTAATTGATCAGTTTTTTGAAATTTATTTTGCAGTAATCTATGCCAGCAATTATGACAATGTTAGCAGACCATGCAGCTCGTCAGCTGCTGGATTTTAACCAGAAACTGGATATCAATCTCTTGGACAATGTGGTGAACTGCTTGTACCATGGAGAAGGTGCACAGGTAAGGTGGACTTGGAACTTACGTTTATTGACCATGTTTAACCTTACAGCAAATCAGCTGAACAAAATCAGTTCACTTCAATAACAATTAGTAATATTAGTGAATTTACTGAGCTAGTGACTGGAATATTGCTGACAGTCACACGAAATGTGAATTCACATTGAAATGACACTTGGAGAAATGTTTGTTTGGTGTGTGATCATTTCCAGCTTGCCTTCTGCTGCTGCGAATTATTAGCAAATATGATTTGGTAAGGACACTTTGCAGCTCACCTTTTCTTAGTTCTTCAGGAAGGTCTGATCTACCTGTTACTTGTTATCATGGACAGGATTGTGAAGCCATAAATGTACTGTTCACTTCAGTGAAGAATTATATTTATAAGAAAAATCTTAGTGATGCTATTACTGTATTTGTATTTATGAAGAAGCATGTCGTGCATATTGAATAGAAGAGTTTGTTCCTTTCTTCTGTCTGGTCTGTTTTATTTCCCATTACATTTTGCACAGGTTCTTCTTGCACTCTTTCCTTTGGACTTAGTGCAGATTGTGAAGTATCGAGTTGAAATGGAGGGAATGTGCATTTGTGTGTTTGCACTTATTGCCTTGAAAGTGAATCTTGTATTGCTTTTATCTATTTCTTGAACTTCTTTGGAAACAAGAATTAAATGTTGAGAGCAAGTACTGCCACAAAGGGTGTTGGCATAGTTCCTCTTCTGGCAGATTTTAATTGTTCAGGCTCAACAAATTGGGAGTTTCAGTGTCAGGCATCTCTTAGTAAGATAGTCTTGCACAACAATAAGTGAATTAAATGGGACGAAGTAGCTGATGCTTTTCTATTCTTTCCAGCTGTTACAATAAACAATGATATACTTGCATATACTTGCTTTGTGGATCTCTTTAGGGAAAAAAATGCTTTTGTAAAGCTTATTAATGTGAATTCCAATAGATTTTGAAATACCTGATTGTTTTTTTTAAATATTTGCATTTTGAGTGTCCTAGTGCTTGAGTGACAGAAAACTCCTTGTAGCTTTTGCCTTAAAACATGGACATCTATAGCACTTGTTTTGTAATGTGCTTTACTGCCCTGCAAAACAGGTGAAGCTTCTAATATTGCTTGAAGAGAGTTGAAAACGTTGGGAAGGTTTATAAGGAAAAGAAAGGATTAACACTTAATGCAGTGATCAAATTGGCATTGTTCTGGCATTGTGAGAAGCTGCTTCATTTAAAACAGCTGGGAAAAGTCTCCAGTATTAGGAAATCAATGCAATAAGAAGCAAAAATTCAAGAGGTAGTGTTTAACTGGCAAAGTGAATTATGATATAAACTTGTTTAAATCCATGTACTAATACAGGTCACCTCAATGAAACTTTGGTCAGCTATTTTAGTACATTTCCAAACTGAAGACATTTCAGGGAGTCTGAGCTTTTCCCTCT
Source organism: Callaeas wilsoni (assembly GCA_013398955.1). Taxonomy (NCBI): domain Eukaryota; kingdom Metazoa; phylum Chordata; class Aves; order Passeriformes; family Callaeidae; genus Callaeas; species Callaeas wilsoni. Next base: position 6,439 of record VWPU01002381.1, read on the forward strand.
TCCAGGGGATTTGAAGGTTCCTACAGGAAAAAAGTGATTCTTGGTGGAGTCTGACAGCTCAAGTCCTGTGCTAAAGGGTGACAGGAATAATAGAAGCTGAGGAAACTAAATATTAAAATTGGGAGATTACCAGTGGTTTTCCTGGAAAAGGTCAGGGTAATGTCAGGGTAAAACAGGTTTAGAATGAAACCTGAATGGCCTGTGCCGAACTTGCTTTCAGATTCACCTGTCTCCTCCTTCTGCTTAGTTCTTATCTCTGCTTGCACAACTGTTATCTGCTGATCTATATTAGGCAAGAAAGAAGCTATTTTCTGTCCTGGAGATTTAAATTTTTTTTCTCTTAGCTTTTTTGAGTATACTTCTGTGAAAAGAAAGAATGTCCCCACCTCAGTGCAACACATGACTAAGGAGATTTCATGCAGCTCATAAATGTTTACCTGGACTCATCCCAGCCTCTTAATTCCATAGATCTGTTAGATCTTCACACGTCCAGAAAGATTATTTGCAAATTTCTTTTTCTTTTTGGTACCAGCAATACCATGAGGGTTTGTTCTTGATTAACCATTATTATTAAATTTATACTGTTTATGAAACTACAGGGTTTGATGTCCAGGCAAGGGGTTAGTGGGTATGAGAGGAAACCTCTCAGCGCTGGGAGAAGGGTATGGACTGTCTCTATTTTGTTGATGTTGAAATTTGATCCTGGGATATGTCACCAGTATTAGAAGCAAACAGGAGGCCGATATAAAAACACGCTTTCAGATTGAACCTGGAAGTAATACAGCTATTCCTTCCCTTTTAAAACTAAAATATATTAAAAGTGCTGGTTTTTCTGTTTGTGTTTTTTTAACTCTGATGTCACACTGGAACAATATGGCTGTACTGGTTGTGGTCTTCAACAGAATATTTACGTGGTACTTGTCCATATCAAATCTGCAGGGAATTACTTGCTGGTCCAGTTGCTCCACTGTGCTCAATTATATCTAGTAGGGATGCAAGTAGTGTTGTACAGATAGTTTAGACATCCTTGCTCTTTTCTGTTGCAACCTCCAATTTTATTTTGTAAAATCACATGCCAAAGTTTTCAGTTTCTTGTATTTCATGTATATAAGTTTGGGGTCTTGATTGGGTTTCTAAGTTACTGAAAATACATGTTTTCTTACACCAGTTGCTGATTAGCTCACGTGTGTACTTGGATGAGACTAGAAATCTGCATGGCTGTAGTAAGTTCTAACTGTTGAAGTCAATCCTAAAGTAAAGCTTTAACTGCTTTGTGACTCTGTCGGATTGGCTCTAGAGTGCAGTGAAAGAATGAACTAAGTTCTGTTAATCGTGTTATAAAATGTCCACCTTGTTGGTAGGGCAGTGCCTGATGCTTGTAGGGGATACAAGTTGCAGCAGGATTTGTCAGTACACTGCACTTTTGGAAATGGCTGACATCAGTTTGGCTCCCGAAAAATTCTTGAGGACATCGAGGCTTTTGGAAGGGATGGATAAAATGAATTCAGCTATTTCGATGTGTAATGGCTTCAGATGAGGTTTTCAAGAAACCACAGTGTCTAGGACAGTAATTGATAATGTCAGTCCCAAGGAAGAGCAACCGTTAGCATGACCAACTCCCTTCCTCCCACCAGTAGGTTTTTATTATGGTTTTGTAGGTTGTTAGGTAACACCAAGGATCCCTCAGAAGTAGGGATTGGAGACCTCTAATGCTCTGCTCTGTGGTTCATTCAAAATAAAATCAACAGTTCCTACGTCAACAACTTTGCACCACAATGCAGTGCTCCTTAAAGCTGGCACTTTGCATGAGTGTTGCCACCGGAACTAGAAAGTTTGGGTGCCCCAGAATGAAGTTTTATCTAGGTGACTTCGTGGAAGGGGAGAAAACTTCATTCCCTAGTAGGTTTCCCCCATCATGTGTGCTGTTCTTGCATGTTTGCTGCTGATCTGGATGAATCATTTGGTGTGGAAGAGCAGAAGTGAGTAATGACTGTCCTGCATCGATGGGCTTTCGGAGTTTGGTTGCTACTAAACTTCGGCTGTCACAGAAGGAGGCTTAAGGGACTTGTTGCTGATGGTTGAGTTCTGCCTAACTCTTAGATAAGTCCTTTAAATGGACTGTTACATATTGATGTCTTCACTGACAGTATGTAACTGCTTAAATAATCTAATCCTAACACTTCTTCAAATCAAATTTTCTTTCAGCAAAGAATGGCACAGGAAGTGTTGACTCACTTAAAAGAACATCCTGATGCGTGGACAAGAGTTGATACTATTTTGGAGTTCTCTCAGAATATGAATACCAAAGTAAGCAAATTAACTTTTATTTATTTGGTTTTCCTCTTTCTTCCATTCATAAACTTTGAGGAAGGTATCTCATTTTTAGCCATAGACTTTCTTGATTCAAACCACATTTTTTTAATTGTCTTGTTCGCAAAGTTGGCTTTAAACAAGAACTGTAAATTAAAAAATACTCAGTCTTCCTTTTACATTGCAAGAGTTTCTCCCTCCCCCTTTTTTTTTGAGGATGAGCTAAATTGGATACACACAGGTTTTTTTCAAGGCACATTCAAGCATTTTGCCAGTTCCCAGGGTTGGTATTGTGTCCATGTAAATCTGAGCAGTGAAAAGTCTCCTAGAGCCACATTTTGTCCTTGGGTAAGTGCTTGGCTCTTTGTCATCATAATGAAAGCCATGTGCATGTAACTGAGGAGAAAATTTGTCCCTAGGTGTGTTCAAGACAAAACAAACCTTATTAGGCCAAGGTTTTGAGCAATCAATAAAGGTTAAGCAACCCAAAGTTTGTAGTCCATCAGTTCTTCGCTACTGCGCAGAACACATTTGCTTTGTACTGCTGTTGGAAATCCATCCATCACAGTAGCAGCACTCAGGGCTTTTTCTACAATTTGGAATGCTTTACCTAAGACCTGTGAAGTTTGAGCCAAAAAGATGATCAAAATGTGTTTTCACTGTCTTAAGTTTGATTATTATCTCAAATAACTGACATGCATGTTTTTCTGCTGGATACACACTGTGTTCAAACAGAAAAAAAATTGTTTGGATGGTTTCTGAAATCATGTGGTATTCATGAAGCAGTTCATATTTTTTTTTCATTGCTCTCTGAAGTTGAGGGAAAAACAGTTTAAAGAACTTCCTCAAAGTAAACACCTTTAAGCACCTTTAAGTAACAGTGTTTGCCTGTTTGCTTGCCTGGTAAACTTTGCTTTTTATACTGACAGACATTACTAATGTTTAAGTTGATTTATCAACAGTATTTTTAAAAACTCAAATTTGTCTTGTGAAAAATGAGATGATTAGAGGAACAGAAAGAAAGCAACAGGTAAAGAATTCTTCAATTTACATAAATTGCAAATGATTTGGTGCTAAATTTATGCACTATGACATTTGGCTTTTATGCAATCATATTTTTTCTTTAATTAAAGCTGTTAACACTACCTGATATTAATCATAATGTTCCATTATGTTGATTGCTTGTAATAGGAAGAAAAGGGGTGTCTTCCTGTGCAACTGACACAGCTAGGCTTTGACGGCAGGCCTCCACAAGGTCTACCCTTTTGATTCCCTTTAACTGAATTCTGTTCATCAATTGTTTTTTGTTTCTTGGGAGGTGGGAGGGAAAGGGATTCGGTGCATAAAATAAGTAATAAGGGTGCCATAGAAATTTCTACCATAGGGATCATTTCATGCCTTTTTTTTTTTTTTTTTTTGAGTCTTTTGCTGTTGCCTGTCCCTCATCTTCATAACTGGGCAGAGAATTAGTGACAGACAGTTAGCAATGAGCAAATGAGTTTTTGAAAGGTTACTGTCTTACACAGAGTTAAAATGTGTTCACATGTGCTGTTGCAGCAGGTGATTAAAAGGCAGAACTTGGTAATTGGTTCCAGTGACTTTTTTGGGAGTGGTGTTTCTCATTATCAGAGAAATAAGAGCGATTAGAAGCACCAAATCAAATGAAACAAAGTACAAACCCCAGAAGGCCCCTTGCAGGATGTTGGGGCTGATGGAGCCCTTGCAGTGTGGTGTGGCAAGGAGGATGTGCAGGTGAGGGTTGTGCTGCTGCTGCTGTTCAGTGTCACATGCAAGTGTCAGGGAAAAGGAATGTTTTCAGGACTGAGGAAGAAGTGAAGGAGACACTGCAGAGGGCAGAACTGGAGTTACAAACGTGCAAAAGAATGAGTAGAAACCTTTTATAGCATGAACAACTTAAGGTTTGTGAACCCAAATAAGATGTTTGAGCAAGTAATGAGGGATAGCTGTGGCAGATTGCTAGAGGTGTCTGTCCTTTTCTCTGACTCCAGGAAATTCTAAGTGAGGGAAAAACCCACTAAAGATGAGGTCTGTCCTTAGTCTGTTGTTAGGTTTTTCATTTTAGTTTCTTTTGGTCATCTAGTGTTTATTCAAAATGAAACTAGGCTTGCCATTCTGGTGTAAAAGCTAAGTAAGTTCACTTGTGGAAAAAAGTTTGGAAGAAAATGAACACTTTTAGTTAGTTGATACCTGACAAATTAATGTGCGTGCCTATAGAACATAGAAATTTCACCGGAGTTTAGATGTGCTTCAGGAAAGTTAGCACTGTCCGATATAAATATTCATACTGTCAACATTGTTAGGAGCTTTTGTAAGTATGTTTTGTATCCTGAGCCTGGATCAGTTGCAGATGGTGTCTGTAAATTTATAGCAGTGGCTGAAATCACTTCCTGTGAAGCATTTTGCTTAAGAATGTTTTTGCATGTTTTCCTTCATGAAAACTCCTTTGATTTTATTTAGCTTTAATGTCACGTAATTAAGTCAATTTACAGGTTAAAATCTAGTTGATGAGCTTTTGCTGCTGACCGTGGAGGAAATAAAGATACCCTGCCAACTTTCTGTAATTCATAATTTTTCTTGGTGCCCAAGGTTTTGGAAGGGGAAGAATATTTTGCAAATGCCTTAAGTCTCCTGGGAGCTGGGATCAGATAGAGAAGCAAAGGGATGTAGGTTATGTTAAGATGAGAACAGCAAAAATGCTCTTTTAATACAATGTAGCTTGGGACAGTCTACATTGTGTTTTTTTAATTAAACTGAAGGCTGTATGATCCCTTTGGTGGAAATGCTAATGATCCTACTTTGTGTAACAACTAACCATTTTAAAGAGGAACTCTTATTCTCAGCCAAACTTGGAACTGTGAAAACTTGAGTTTACCTTTCAGGCATTGATGTGATTATTTTTTTTTTTTTCCCTTCTTCTTCCTAATCCACTGCAGATAAAGTAAATGCAAAACTCCTCGTCCCCTTTTCTCTCCTGTCTATTCATGCTAATGGGGTTTTATATATTAAAGTTCTTTGATCGTACCATGACAAACTTCTTTCCCTGTTACTGTGAGTTGGCAGTAGGGACAAATGGGCAGAGGGAATGGCCATTTGCAACGTTAATGGTTTCGGGTAAGAACATAGGAAGGAATTCCTGAAAGGTAAAATGATTTCCAAGAGCTTATTAATATTTCTATTGTTCTTTGACTGAGCACAAAAGTTCATCTTTAAATAGTAGAAATAGCTGCCATATTGGGGTGGGTATTGAAATTAAATAAACCTGTGGGTTGTCTTGCTGTTCCTAAAGTAACACACCAGTGAAGTTTGGGAAATACTTTCTCTAGAAAGTGCCAGTGTCAGGACGTGTGATGCTAAGACAAGATTTTTTTTTTTCCAGCTCTTAGAGGAACAATAGGAAGCTTGAGACACCAGCCAAGCTGCTAAATATTTTAGGAGCCTGGTTGTGTTAATACTCAAACTTAGGAGCAGTCGTTTATGATACTAATTCATATCTGGCTGCTACTTTTCCGGATAGCCAAAATTGTCTGCCAGAGGGCTTTTCATTATTGTTTTTTTCCCCCCTCCTGGTGTGAGCATGATCAAACAGCAGGACTTAGTATAGCCAAGAATAAAACAAGAAAATACAATGCATGAAACCTCAGTAAATGGGTGAATAGACATATATTTAATAAAACTGTTAGTTTAATAATCTCGAAGTCTTAGATGTTAAGTGTGAATGTCTGATTGAATGAGAGTCCTGCAAATTAGTTTGTCCTACAGGAACGTACTCACATTTTGTTCTTCTCCAATTTCAGTATTATGGACTGCAAATCTTGGAAAATGTGATAAAAACAAGATGGAAGATTCTTCCAAGGAACCAGTGCGAAGGTAGGGAGGGATTTGTGTCTTTTCCTCATAACTTTGTGTATTAACTGAGATTTAGACTGTCAGTCTCTAAGTAACTTTCTGTCATGTCTTGTGATCATCTCGAATGATGAAACCACATCTTTCCCTTTTGTGATTGTGGTCTCAGTGGATTGGTTAGCAGCTGAAATTCTGTAAAATTGTAGAAAAGATGTGACTGATAGTTTTGAAACATTTGAGGTGAGCTCCTGGCATTGAGGTAGAGGTTTTTGTTATCTGTACTTGGCACAGGAGATTTTGCTTTTTTTGCCCTCTGAACTGTGTTTGCAGCCCCAGCAATGTTCTGTCATTTTCTAGCAGACTCTGATGTCCTTGTGTAGGTTTAAGTAATTATTTTGAAATTGTAAGCAGTTACAATGATTTTAAAATAGAAACACTAAGTAAATGCACTTTCTTACCTGCTGATGGTCACTCACTCTGTTAGGCAGGGAGGTACTGTGCAGCTGGGTGTAATTCATGAAGTGTATAAACAGGCAGATTGCTGTAATTGGTGCAGTGTAGGGTAACCCCCAATCTCCCATCAATGCAAGGAAGCTGGAAATCTTAAAATGAACGCTGTGTTTGGTTTATGGGTTTTCCCCTCCCCTATAGCTTGCAGTGTTGCTGACTTTTAGATGTTGGCTGCAGTAAATGGAGGTACCCCTGTGGTACAGGGTTAGTGCTTATTCGTGTGGCTGGCTGTCAAGTTGTCATAACTTGGACTTCAAAACATTAAGTGCAACCACTTTAAACTCTTGACATTAAATGGTGTCACCATTCTATACTTGGCTTTTTACTAAAAGCTGTTCTTGGGACTAATGAAAAGTATTCCAATTTCTGTGTTCTGCTGTGAGCTTTTATTAACCATGCTGAGACACACTTTAAAATTTTACTGCCAGTGCTTAGGTTCTAAAACTCTGTTGATTAAAACAGAATTTTAAGTGTTGATGAAAACAATTGCGTAGAGAGAGACTTTTACAGTTTTGTGCTTATTCCTCTTCTCACCTTTTCCCCACTCCTCCCAACTGTAGGTTGGCAAAGGGTAGCTGTCTTGGAAAGTAAAACTGAAAGTGAAGTTTCCATTCCTTCTGCTGTTGGAGGTTTCTAGGGAACAGCTTCAGCTAAGGCTCAGGCACAGTTATGCCCTTTCCAGAAACTAAAAGAGCAGCTTAGTTAGCTAAAGTTAACTGTTCTTTGTGCTTTTAACTGCTGGAGTATCTCAGCTTAGTCATATTTTGTTACATTCTTGACTGTGAGCACTTAGTTTCAGCATTTTGAAGTTGTTCTCCTGAAGTTTTTGGCTGTGGGAGCAGAGCAGGAGGAAAAGGAGTTAGGAGTGTTGTCCACTGGTGAAGGGAGGTGTAGTAGAGCAGTCACAGGGTGAGCCTAACCTGATAGTTTGGAACTGAACAAGTGCCAAACATAGGATGTAATTCAGGAATTCACAGTCTTAAAATTCATGCTCTTAGTGCATGGGAGAGCTGAGAAATAGTGGTGGTAGGATGAGGTTGCTGCTGGCTGTGCTTTGGGTCATTTTATCTCTGACAGTGATGGTGCTGCTGGAGTGGTTCCTGCCATCTGAGAAGATGCAATAACTCCATCTGTTACAAGGCAAAGTGAAGTTACTGTCTGTAGTTGTGTAATCATCTTGAAGTATTCTATTCTTACTTTTTCTGACTTACATATCTATGAAAACTCCAGAGAAAATTTTAAAAAATCCTTTATACTCACAGAAGTGTGTTGTTTGTTCAGCTTTTAAAACATTTTCCCTTTGACAGAGGCAAACTGAAATTCTGAAATTGACTTTTATCCTGTTTTAAGGAAACTGGGTTAGCTGGCTTTTACCTCTGTGGTAGAAGAGGAACCAAATGTATTTACTGTACCATGGCATTTTATCCAGCTTGGCCTCAGTGGTGTAGGAGGGAGAATCTGTTTCATCTCTAATCCAGTTTGATCTGGTCTGTGGTAGTTTTTTGGGTTTTTTTTATTTGGCTGATGATACTGGCTGGTACAAAAGAACTGCTCCAGAGCTCATTCAGGTGGCTTGATTACCCGGGAGATAGTAAGGCTGGTTAAATTGAGGTTTCCTTGGCTCCAGCCATTCTTTGGTTGACAGGATTTTCCTGTTTGAAGTGTAACTAGTGGAATGTGTGTGCAGGAAACTGAAACTCAGTGTACAATGGAATGCTTAGTGACAAAGCAAATCATGCAGGTTTCAAATCAGTTTGTTTTACTTTATATATTAATTTGTAAAACGTCTTCTGCATGTCTGGTTGGTTTGCGTGGTAAATGCAGCTGACAAATCTTACTGTTGGTTAAGAGGAAGCTAAATGCATTTATGAGAAAAACACTCTTTCCCCTTTGTAGTGACAGCAGTTGAAGTCAAGAGCAGATCTGAATTAAATGGTCAGTGAATAAAAAAAGATTTTGAAATGACTTCCCTGAAACTCATTGGGAGAAATAAAGCAATGTCGTTAATTACAGAGCATGAACTGTAACTTTTTTAAAGATTTTTTTGTTTTCTAACGAGTCATTCGTCAGAATGACTTGTTGGGCCTTGAGGTTAGCCAGAGGTTTGTTACTCTTTCTGTATTAATGCTGGGAGGTTTCAGCTTCCAGCCTGGAATTTCAAATGCAAGGAGGAAAATGATTTCTTCAGATGTGTTCTTTAGACTTGAAACTCTGTTCTGAAGTTTGCTTTTGTTTTAAAATAGCTTTTGGGTTTGAGCTTTTCTGGCCCTGCTACCTTTTAACTTTTGTAAAATGGCTTTCTATTTCTCAGATGTTGTTTGTGAGCACTTGACGAGTTCATTTTCATCTTTCCATAATTCTGGAACAGGAACTGGGCAAAACAATCAATGCACAGTTCTAAAATGTTTGTGATTACTTTGTTTTTTGTTTTCCTTGATTTTTGGTTTGCTTTCGGAGTTAGCATTGGGAACCAGTTGGTTCTGTAGACAAAAGTGGAGTTTGAGGCACGGAAGGGGTAAAATTCGGTTAAATGAGATGCCTGGCCTGCATGTTCATCCTTGAGACATGTTTGGTCATAGCCCCCAGCAATGCTTAGCCTTGCTCTGGGTGATTAATTTAGTCCTCGGGAGAGTGCTTGGAATGGAGAGTGCTTGGAACGGCTCTTCCACGTACACAAATGATGTCATGTGGTTTTCATTGAAGCCTGGCTGCAGCAGGTGATATATTCCAGAACATCCCAGGCAGTGCTGAACTTGGCTGATCGCCAGGGTATTGTGCCATCATTCTCAAGTTGGAGTTCTCAGTTTATCGAGGTGTGATACTAAATTGCTTTAAACTCCGATATCCTTTAGAGTTGATTGTTTAATAACTCTCAGAAAGGGTGGTGTTTGATTAAAGTGCTGTGGTCTCAAAAGGATTTTTTCTGTGGCAGTGTGAAAACCTGCCTGGAAAGAAAGGCTTTTTGGTCTTCAGTGCAGTGATACGTTTCATTAATCCTGCATTGTGAAATGAAATACTGTTCCCCTGAACAGAGCGAGCTTGTCTGGAGTGTTTGGAGCTGGAATGGATAAAGCACTTCTTCATTATGAAACACAAATTGCTTGTACAACTTTTCTCATTCTGAAATGAAAAAGTGAAGTGTTCAGAGATGCAGTTCAGTGTTTTCCAGGAAGGTCCTGGAGTTGAGTGTAAAGCTTTTGATGCAGTGGAAGCTGCTGTGGAGGAGGTTTTTCTGTGCAGTGATGAGATATTTTAATGAAAATTCCTGGTCTGCTTCGTGAGGAAGATGTTTCTTTGGTTCTCTGTAATGATGTGGGGTGAGCTACATGGCACTTCTGTGTCTGTGTGAAGACAAACTCTGTGCCTTTTTTCAGAGTTTTCATGAGCTTTCTGTTGAAAAGCAAATAGATCTCGGATTGATTCGGTTCACCACTAAGGGGGAAAGACGATTTGTGGGACTGTATGGGAAAGCATTGTTTCTTAGCAGTAAAAATCAGATTTTGACTACATTTTGAGACTAAACAGTTCAGTGTAAGTGTGTATGCATACGTATGTCCCGAGGGGACAGCTCAGCTTTAGCATTTGAAATTGTAATTCTGATTGCAAAATAATGTTAATTTGCTGAGTTACATTACCCACCTGATTCATTTGTGCCTATTATTCTTTAATACAAGCTGAGAGTTTATTAATTTTAGTGAATTAGAGTGAGCTTGCATCTGCAGCACCAGCTAGAATGATTTTTGACACTTGTTAAATGCTTGTGCTCTGTGATTGCACAGAAGGCTGTGCTTGTGTGCCTTGAGGACAAGAAGTGGGTTTGTTGCAGGTGTGTGTTTGCTGGTTGTGTCCGTGGTTACTTACCTGCTGTACTGGGCTGTGACAGGAACTCTGTGCTCAGGGTACAGAGAGTGCAGGAGAGGTAATGGCTTCCTAGAGCACATCCAAAGGTTAAACTGTAGGATATTTCCTCAAGTTCAGGCTGCAGAAATTACTCGTGGTGGATAACACAACGTTCCTCACTGTCCCAGTTCCACTCTAAGCATTGCATAGCTTGGGTCACTTGGGAAAACAGCTTTCCCTCCAGGAAGTGTTTCAGTTTTACTGGATGTTTGCCTATCTCTCGAGGAGCAACGTTCACAGAAGGATGACAGTATCTAACGGGCATCCAGGAATGTTTTAAAGGGCCTCGAGCTCACGCCCTTGCTCTATCATCCCTTTTTACGGTACTTTGTACAAAAGTACTTCTTGGGCTTTGCTTTCCAGAAAATGCCAACAGTGGGGCTGGTCCAGGCCTGGAGCAGGCTCTGCTCCCTTTGCTTGCAGGTTGTCCTGAGATGCGTGCAGTTGCAAGGTCGGATGATCTTTGAAGAATGTTTCGTGTGTCCCGGATGTTGTGGATGGTGTGGCTTTTGTTTTGTTTTATTGGAAGGTTATTCCTGCGCTGTCTCTTCCTGCTTGGCTCAGTGAAGGGCCTGAGCTTGGCAGTTGTGGTGTTGACATCTCCAAGACTTGTTCAGCTGCTTCTGTGATGGAAGGAGACCTTCTAGGCAGCGACTGTGGGGCTCGTGCATGTCCTGTGCCTTGCTCCTTAACATAACACTTCCTTTTAAATTCCCCAAACACGGTGCTTTTAGCTTATCCCATGGACTACTACCCCTGAGCAGTTTCTTGGACAAGTTCTGCTGAAATACGGTAATGAGCCTCTGGGTTGATTTTTGTCAGAATATAAATTTGACATGCATTTGTTCTGCTGAGAATTATCTTTCCTATGGAATGATAAATAAATGAGCAATTAAATATGGAGCAGAAACCATAACACTTGAAGTAAAAAAAGAAAAAGTAGAAAATGACATCTGAGCCAAAAAGAGCATTAGAGAATTGGATAGCTGCTGCTTTTAAGGGATTAGGAATATGACTTTGTTCACTGGATGGATGACCTCAGGAGCCTGCAGCATGATGTGTGAAAAGGAGCAAACTTTCTAGGTTGTTTTTGGAGCTGTTGTTTGACCAAAAATTGGTGGTCACCATTTTTACTTTTATTTTTATTTAATGGAGAAACTGTGGAGCAGAGCAGCTGTGCTCCTCTGGTGGTCTCAAGGCTGGATCAATGGCAGCACGATATTCAGGTTGTTACTGCATAATAGCACAATGCCATTGATGCAGCAAGATGGAAAATACCGTGGATTTGCAGTTGGAACTCTTAAGAACAATATTAACTTTTTAATTCCTTTTTGAAATGCAAAGACTTGCAACAGTAGGCTTCCCTTAGTGGTTTGGCAGATGGTTATAATAGTTTAGTTTCTGGCACTGCAAACCTATTTCCATGCTATTTTGGGGACTTTCATATCTCATTTGTGAATTAGCGTAATGCTTCAGCAAAGAGTGTGTTTTAGGTTTAAAGTATCAGACCAGGCCTATGATGTCAGAGCAGTGCTTGGTAATAACTCTTACCCAGTGACTGACAGTGGTACTTAGTTTAATAATGACCATTCTCCTGGAGTAATGGGGATTGATCCCAGTTGATGATGATGAATAGTTCTGCTTGCAGTTGGAACTACCTGTAGAACAGCTCCTGTCTAGTATGTATCGAATGGCTCAAAGTCTGGATCTGGTTTTTCCAGATTTCATGAGGATGCAATTAATAAACTGTCCCTTTTAATCCTCTTGCTTAAGTCTGAAATGGAAAAAAAAAAACCTACTAAATTTGGCCGAGTCTTAGACAAGTTTTAAAACTTAGAACAGAGGCTGTGGATTATGTTTTCAACAGAAGACATTCGTCTCCTGAAAGTGACAACTTCTGAAGTCTTCAACATATGCATGTTGTCTGCGTGAGTCAGCTGACTTGTCTTGTCGAAGAAATGATTGAAGTGAGATTTTTGGGTTCATGAATTTGAATAGCAAAGCATCCACCAATTCTCAAACTTCCCTACGACAAGAAAACACTTGCCCGGTTTGAAGCGTGGTGTCAGAGCTGAACTTCTGGAATGTTCACCTGGGTCGTGACTCCAGGCCCTCTGTGCGTGCCTTTTCCTGGGAGTCAGGTGGTTTTGTACAGAATGGGTTTAGACATGGATGCTGTCACTTGGAAAGTCGTTGTTTCCGTGGATTAAGTAATTAGGAGTGAGTTGAGAGGTGGCAAAATAAAACTTTGGGCAGGGTAGCTTCCTGCAGTGGTTGAGGATTTTTTGGTTCTGTGGTGGAGCTGAAAACTCTAAAATAATTCAAAAACACTTTTAGAAGAAACACAACAAAATGAATGATTTAAACACACTCTGGGCCCCTGGTCGGCCAATTGCCAATGAAAGCAAAAAAAAAAAGCAATCAAGTAGAATTTATTAAGAATTTGGGGACTCACAGCATCCATATGTGCTATAAAAGCAGAGTGGTTCACACTCAGATGAATTGTGCTGTATTAGTGAATGAAGTTTTAAGTTCTGTTCTTGTAAGATTCCACACGGGAAGCTTTGCTGAGCTCTGGCACAGTGTTTGACTTTGAAATGCCGTGCGTAGGAATTGCTGTGTTTCAAATGGAGCACCCAAGTAGACTGGAGCATCTCTGAGCTCCTGCATGCAGTGCGGGTGATGTGTCAAAGCTTTCCGTGCAGTTTAGCAAACTTGGCATTAAAACCGCAGTCACGCTTAGGAAGTTCTGTTTGTTCTTTGAGTTCACTTTGATCTGGTACAAATTACTGCAAGGACACTGTAATCCTCAGTCTGTTTTCCTTTTGGTTTATTGAAATAGTTTAGGTGTAAAGCCATTTTGTACATCGAAAATATCCCCTGTCAGGATTGATAAAGGTGTATTTTTCCCATGTAGCACACTGCTCACTGACACAGGCTTATCTGGCCCTTAGAGGTGTTTCTGGTTTAAAAACGTGAAGAATCTGAATTGAGAAATACTTATTGCTACATCTGCGATATCTGGCATAGCTGAAAATAAATTCCTACCTCTTCTGCAGGTATTAAAAAATACGTTGTTGGCCTAATTATCAAGACCTCATCTGACCCAACCTGTGTAGAAGTAAGTGAAGAATTCTCAGGGGAGGATGAGGGAGGGGAATGTTACGCAAAACCTGACTCTTCTCTTCTCTTCTGCAGAAAGAGAAAGTGTATATTGGGAAACTGAATATGATTCTTGTTCAGGTAAGCCAGAGTTCATAACACTTCAAACCTTATAATAAAGTCTGCCTTTGCTGTGTGTCTCACGTGGGGCTGCTTCACTTTGCAGATCCTGAAACAGGAGTGGCCGAAGCACTGGCCGACGTTTATCAGCGATATTGTGGGAGCCAGCAGGACCAGTGAGAGCCTCTGTCAGAACAACATGGTGATCCTGAAGCTGCTGAGTGAAGAAGTGTTTGATTTTTCCAGTGGCCAGATTACTCAAGTAAAAGCTAAACATTTGAAAGACAGGCAAGTAAAGCTGTTTAAATCTTAATGAACAGAGTAGACTTTGTGCTCGCTGCTGAAGGGTTGCTCTCACTTGGAGCCTTTGTGTGAACACCTGCAGCTATGTAATTCCATTTCTGAGCCCAAGAGGGTTACTCAGTTTTCTTTGAAGCGGTACTCCTAGGGGATCCCTAACTTCATTTTGTACACGCAGGGATTTGTACCTTGCTGCAAGTAGCTTCTCTTGACTGATGGTTCCTACCCTTTTGACACAGCATTTAGCATTGATCAATTGTATTTCCTTAGCCAGAATTTGCAGGCACAGGCTTCAGGCTACTTCAAATATGCATTATTGCCATGAAAGTGCAGAAAAGCCAGGTGGCTTTTGGATGCCTCCATGGGCGTAGGCCTTCAGGACCTGTCCTGTGTGCATAGATATTTTGATTTATGAAATGTGGAAATGCTTAGTTTTTAATTAATTTTTTTTTTTTTTTTACAGCATGTGCAATGAATTCTCTCAGATATTTCAGCTGTGTCAGTTTGTGATGGTAAGTCACATTTCCTTAGTGATATTTTCAAAATTCCCCCCTTTGTGCCTAACAGTGTCACAATGCCGTAAACTCTAAATGGTCATTCACAGGAAAATTCCCAAAATGCTCCCTTAGTCCATGCAACTTTGGAAACTTTGCTACGATTTCTGAACTGGATTCCTCTGGGATATATATTTGAGACCAAGTTAATCAGCACACTAATATACAAGGTACTCTTGCAAAAAAATGACAGCTCTTAAATTTAAATACGAGTTGCAGAAAAGCTGTACAACACTTCTGTAATACTCTTTATTTTTTTCTTCCCTCGACAGTTCTTAAATGTTCCCATGTTTCGAAATGTCTCTTTGAAGTGCCTCACAGAGATTGCAGGTGTCAGTGTAAGCCAGTATGAAGAACAGTTTGTAACACTTTTTACACTGACCATGATGCAGTTAAAACAGGTAAATGTTTTTCAGAAATCTCTCTATGAATTTCATATCACAAAATCCATTTCTGTAGAACCTAGTTAAGTTAACAGCTTTGTATTCATTATAGAGCTCTTGATAGGAAAAGTATTGTTCTTTGGTGGTATTTGTGGCTTGATCAGAAGATGCCAAGTGCGTTTTGCTGAACTTGATTGCAACTGTATTTCTGCTGTATTGATTTGATTAATATAAGAGAGGTTTTGAGAACTTGTGCTGTCTCATGGGGAAATGTGAACTATGTGTCTCAAGACCTAAAATGACCTAACTTCTGCAAGTTGCTCTTTAATATTTGGAACAGATAGAAACATTTCTCATAAAAAGCTGTACATCAAATTTATATAATTTGGTGATTCCCCTCTGAGCAGTTGGGATTCAGGTACACGAGTCCTCTCCTCAGTATGTTTATATCATAAGTGGATGGGTGAAGGGGTTTTTTTAACAGTTTTTTCCTCTCTTGGCAATGTTGGTCCATCTTGAAGGTTCTTCATAAAAAACAAACAGCAACATACTTGTTAATACCCAGTAGTTTTTCTGTATAAGAAGGGAAATTCTTGATGATTTCTTTTTGTTAGATGCTTCCTTTAAATACCAATATCCGACTTGCGTACTCGAATGGAAAAGATGATGAACAGAACTTCATTCAGAATCTCAGTTTGTTCCTCTGCACGTTCCTCAAGGAGCATGGTCTGCTTATAGAAAAGAGGTTAAATCTGAGGGAAACACTAATGGAGGTAAGTAGCTTGGTGTATCTGGTTTAAAAATGTAGCAGGTGTGTTCTCATGCTCAAAGGATGTGATATGAATGGAATTTCTAGATCATTGTACTTAAAGTGGGTAAGAGGAAAAAAACAATCACATATACAAAAACCCCTTCAAAATGTTAGTTTTGAACCAAATGCTTCAATGGCATTCTGTTTTCAGTGGTCCTTTACCAATGCAGTGTCTGAAAACTTAACTCTGTCTCACCCTCTTCTTATTTGTTCCTCCATGGAAGTGTCACATAGTGCTTCCAAGTAAATGAATATATTCTTTTTCCATGGGTTTACATGTTTCTGTTTAACTCTGAGATGAAGAAGGTGTGTTGCTATGACTTCATCAGTCTGTGTTTGCATTGAGTATCCAGAGCTGCTTTCTAGGGTAGGCCAGTTCCTCCTTCCTGATGTAGCTTCTTGCCTAGTTTGCCATTTCCCAATTGGAAAGCTTTAAATAATCCTCAAGGATGAGACTGTTTCTGTGTAACAGAGACTGTGTGTGCCAGTGGCAGAGCCCCACCGAGTGACTGTGACAGTAAAACCACTGGGACTGTGGCAGTTACTGGAGATTCAGATAAGAATGAAGGGTTGGGAAGGCTGAAACACTGAGGGTATTGCTTCATGCTGTAGTGGGGGTAGATCTCAAAATTAGGGTTTTCAGTTGTGTTGTTTTAATTGTGAATAAGAATTTTGCTGGGGTTGAGCTGTTCTATGGTGACTTTTTTGCTGCTGCTGCGCTCCAAGGGAATGAAAGTGGCTCCATATCCCCTTGAAGCACCATTTTCTGTGTGCAGAATCAAGCCCTGTGCAAGTTTGCAGGTTGTAGGCCAAGGAACTGCCCTGAGACGGGGAGAAAAACATCACCTCAGTTGAAGAGTTTAAGCCTGAAGACCAGGTCCCATTGGGAGTGGGACGTACATCTTGCAGGTTGATTAGCTGTAATCCAGTGTGTCCATCTGAATTCCAGACAGTGTTCTCAATATATTTCTTCTAGAGGTAGCCCTCTACAAAAAAAAAAAGCATATTAATAAAATTGTCTGCAAATATCAAATTGGAGCTCATTTAGAAGATGGACTCAGAGGAATATGACTTTTATATTTTCAGTAGAGCAGCTGTTAACAGTTTCAGGTAATTCCTGAATTTGCAAGTAGTAAGCTTTCAAAATAACTGAGAATCAGAGGCACACAGCTCAAGGCTCAAGTTTCTGCTTACACTTGAGGCTGTATTAGGAAGACCTGTGTAAAACAGATATTTACAAAACTGGATTCTGAAGACTTTCAGTCTTGTGTAGAATGGTGAATTCCGGTTTAACAAAGTTCTTAACACCTGCCTAAAATGGTTGCAAATTCAGCTTCTGTAAGTTCTGGTGTAATAGAACCTAGGTACAGGTTTTCTTTAAAAAGCTCTGTGTCATTCTAACCTGTTAATTCCTGCGCTTTGGATGTAGCAGATCTCCTGAAATTGTTCCATGGATTCACTGGATCTCTGTAGACTAGCAGAGGAATCTACATCAGTTATTTTAAGCGAAATTCCAAGAGAAATTGGTTTGTAATGATTAATGTATGGCTGTTCTGGATCCCTCTTTTGACTGTAGGTGGAGATGCTGAATCGGGTCTTTACCTTTTAAAATGCTCTAAGTTGTTGGAGTGCCTAAGCTATGAAAATATCTTCAGATTTTATCATTTCATTCTGTTTGTTCACTAACGGGCAATTGCTTTGATATCTTTCACCAGAGACTGCATAATAAGCTTAGGCAAAAAAGGTTTGTCTGTGTAGTTTTAATTTCTCTGGCTGATATCTGAGCTCGTCAGAATTGCATCAGTGGCTTTCCCTGCTCAGCCTGCTCTGGCTGTTCTGTCAGGAAAGAAGTTGAAAATGTTCTGGTAGATGACTTCTCTGAAAGCAAAGGAGCAGTATTCCAGGGTCAAAGGATCCAGAACAAAGTAGCAGCAGTAGTCTTGAGAATAGCAATCGCTGACACCAGCTGGCGAGGGTTTTTTGAGGTTCTGAAAATGCCTTGCAGAAGCTCCAGAGGCCGCGAGTTTGATAATTTACAAACAGGCTGGTTTGGTGATGGCATTTTTAAAGATGTCTTTAGGCTATTTCAGATTTAAGAATACAAACACGCTTTGAAAATAACAATAATTGACAGGAGTCCTTGGTTTTGAGTTGCTCTGCCAGTCACAGCTCTGACCTGTAAGTAATGTCATTGCAACGTTAATGCCTCTTGTTCCAAACTCTTACATGAATTTGGCATTTTGTCAGGATTTGGGTAACTGAACTTGTAGCAAGGTGGTTTGATCTGCAGATTCACTCAGTAACTGGGTGTTTAAACCACTCTTTTCCAGGCTCTTCATTACATGTTGTTGGTATCAGAAGTTGAAGAGACGGAAATTTTCAAGATTTGTCTGGAGTATTGGAACCATTTAGCTGCTGAGCTCTACAGGGAAAGTCCGTTCTCAACGTCGGCTTCTCCACTGCTCTCGGGGAGTCAGCACTTCGACGTTCCTCCAAGGAGACAGCTTTATTTGCCCGTTCTGTCCAAGGTAATCCATGTTCAAGTGAAGGCACTGTCAAGATTCAGATTCTGTTTGTGAGTTAGAGATTTTGCTTCGTGTAAGGAGTGACATAAGAAAACTTAACTTGGAGTAACTGACAGTTGATTCAACTCTAGTTACGTAATCAATGTGGAAATACTTTAAGATGATACCAGTATATAATAAGAGTATTAACGTGCTGTTTCAGCTTGTTGAAGTATTAAACAGTTACTGTAAACAGAAAGACTGGAGTGTTAGAGTTGGAGGAAAACCTGTGTTTTTGGGAAAAGTGGTCCTTAAAAGACCCCTAATATGACATAAGCATTTTGAAACTCTGGAAAGTATAAATGCTACATAGGTTGGGGTTGTTTTAAGCACTCAGCTTGTTCATTGGAGGGAGAGAACTCAGCAGGCTCTATCCTTAATGGCTTGTTAGTTGACATTTCTGTATAGTTGGATATAACCTTTCTGTGGTTGAGGCTGCCTGAGCAGAGTGCTCTGGAGACACTTGCGGAGCTGGGAGAGTGTTGGTGTTGCAGTTTGATGGAGTTTTAACTTCCCTCAGGTTCGATTGCTCATGGTCAGCCGCATGGCCAAGCCTGAAGAAGTCCTGGTTGTGGAAAACGATCAAGGGGAGGTAGTTCGGGAATTCATGAAGGATACGGATTCCATAAACTTGTATAAAAATATGAGAGAAACGTTGGGTAAGTGAACTGGCTGCAGTTTGTGTGCTGTGGGTCTGTGCAGCTGCACCAGTGTGTTATCTTAGGATCTGAATTGTTGTGTGGGTAAAATGGTTATCAGCAAGGAGTACTACACAGACTGGAAAGGGAGGAGGCAGTGGCTGCTCTGAAGTTTCCTGTTTGAGGCAAGTAGTGTTTTATAACCTGATGGAGTAGTAGTACACTACTTAATATTTGTCCTTAGGTATTGCAGTGATAACGAATTTTTTGAGGCAGGAAAAAAATACTGAGAGTCCTAATCGTAACTTGAGGGAGCAAAGGGAGTAGAGTTGTCAGATATTTAGGACATTAGACGTTCAATATTAAATTTTTTTTATCAAATGCAGATGGGAACACTAAATGTTTGTTTAGCAGCAGGTTTATGCACTAGGAATGTATGTGTTGGAAAGCTTGTGAGATGCAAAGTGTACGTGGGTATTTTTATTCTCACCTTTCTACTTGGGATGTAGGTATAGCCAGTTTTAAATTAATTGTTTTAATACATTTGCATGTGGAGTGGGAAAACCCATTTTTGTTTCATGAAACATGATACTGTATATCCTGAGCCAAAGTTGTATTGCCAGATACAGGATTATTTATATGAAAATGCAGGTCAGGTTTTTATTGCTTATTTTGTACTACCTTTAAGATTCACTTGGAAAAACAAAAAGGGGGAGAATGTGGTGGAAGCTGTATTCTGTGGTACAGTAAAAATCTATTTCTGAACCTGGCCGTAAATTGCTCTTGACTTGCTGGGATTTAGAGTTTTATATTGGAGACCCTAATCCTATTAGGGGCTGATGCAAGTGACTGAGTTGTGATACCTGAATCTTCCTCCTAGACCTGCTCAGGAGCACCAGCTCCTCTGTAATCGTGGCTTGTTGCAACCAGCAAATGTGGTGACACTAAAATACAGAGCTGAAGAAAATGCGTGGGCTTACACACTGTATAATGTCCCCCATGGGCAGCCAATCCCATATTCCCCACAGACCATCAGTACAGATGCCTTTTGATAATAATTTGCCTTGGCATCACGTGGCACATGCATTGATTTAGACTCTTCACATCACCTGCATGTGATGTTTTGCTGAGATCTCTTAGAACATAAATTCTCAATAAAATTTATTGTCCGTCTTTAAAATCTGCCTCAGTTGTTACCTCGTGCTGTCAGGACTTCAGGAAGGAAGCATTGCACTTTTACCTGACAGCTTCAGTGGCTTTTTATGTAACTGCTTATGGAGTTGGGATCCAGGCTGCTTCTTTAAATTGTTCCACGTTGATGTCTTTCAGTTTATCTCACGCATCTGGATTATGCAGACACGGAACGAATTATGACTGAAAAGCTTCACAATCAAGTGAATGGAACTGAGTGGTCGTGGAAAAATCTGAACACCCTGTGCTGGGCTATCGGCTCCATCAGCGGTGCCATGCACGAAGAAGATGAAAAGAGGTTCCTGGTTACAGTAATTAAGGTATGGTGGGGCAGAACTAACAGCTTGGTCACGCTTTTATGCTGAAGAAACCAAGTGCAGAAGTTGCTGCTGAAGAAACCAAGTGCAGAAATACTGCTCTGTGATCTTAGAAAGCTGCCTTGGTGGAGGCAGGGGGATAAGAATGAATTAATGAGAAATCTTACATCTTGATTTAGGGGTGATGAATAAGTTAGCTGTGAACAATGCATTGATCCAAGAAGCCTTTTCATCAGATAAAATTTAGTTTATGATGAAATGTATTCTTTGGGGATGCAGAAGAGATGGAAAGGGATTGCTTATGAAATACAGCAGAGTGGCAAAACAACCCATAATTGTAACTAGCCTAGTACCTTGCTCTTTTGCTGTATCTGTATATTCACTGATCAAACTCAAAGTTTGGTTAATATGTGGATAATATTTTTACAAGGGTAATGGAC
Source organism: Callaeas wilsoni (assembly GCA_013398955.1). Lineage (NCBI taxonomy): Eukaryota > Metazoa > Chordata > Aves > Passeriformes > Callaeidae > Callaeas > Callaeas wilsoni. Next base: position 27,443 of record VWPU01002381.1, read on the forward strand.
TTTAACAAATCATACAAAGATTCTTACAGAACATTTAGGTTTTTAAGTCGTACAGAAAATGTAGTTTAATTTCTTCTATTTGATGTGGAGTCTGTGTTTTTATCTATCAGCTACTCAGCCGGTATTGAGTACTGTAAGGCTTGTTGAACTCCCCCTGCAGGAATCCTTAGTTATAATTTAAAATGGAGATTCCTTAGTTATAAACACAGTGATATGGGTTTGGATGAAACTTAAAATGATTGCATCGCCCCAATCTTAACCCACTTGTTTGGGTTTTTATTTCTTTATTTGGATTTTAAAGTTGATTATGGCAACCATCTTTAATATAGCTCCTTACAGAATGTTATGCTTGTATTGCTTTTGATTGAAATGGACAAACTTGAAGAGGAAACTAAGAATCTTCTGTGTTGTAGGATCTCCTGGGACTCTGTGAACAAAAGCGAGGAAAGGACAATAAAGCCATTATTGCATCAAATATAATGTATATAGTAGGTCAATACCCACGGTTTTTGAGAGCTCACTGGAAATTTTTGAAGACAGTAGTCAACAAACTCTTTGAATTTATGCATGGTAATTATCTGCTTTTTAAAATTGGCTGTTTTCATTCTTAAAAAAAAGATGCTTATACGTGGAGGGGAAAAAAATACAAATTGGTAACTGCCTTGATTTCATTTAGAAACCCACGATGGCGTCCAGGACATGGCTTGTGATACCTTCATAAAAATAGCACAAAAATGCCGCCGACACTTTGTCCAGGTTCAGGTGGGAGAGGTCATGCCATTTATTGATGAAATCCTGAACAATATTAACACAATCATCTGTGACCTGCAGCCACAGCAGGTAGGTTCGATTTGGGGTCGTGGATAATTCCTAAAGATAAATGCAGAGTTCCTTCTTGTTGAAATGTAGAGGTGTTTTTGTGCAAGGGTTGAATTGCGTTCCATAGTTTTTGTTAGGGACAGTGTCAGGATATAAATAAATACCATGATCAAGTTGCTTTGCTGAGATCTCAGTTGGAATGTTTGGAAGAAGAATTGAAGTGTGTTTAGTTGGAGTTTTGATTTCTGGAATGTCTTCAAGAAAGAAGACACTGAATGTAACTTGGTGATTCTGCTTTGGGAAAGAGCAATATCCTATTGTAACAGTATATACCTACAGCTCTCGTATTTGGGAAGGAGGGGATGAGGAATAGTCCAAAAAGGGAAAATCTAAAATCTAGTCCTTTCCAAAGAAGGAAGGGGAAATCTGTCTGGGAAGGGCGTGGCTCATGAAATGAGAGTAGTGTGCACCTGCACTAATGTACTGAAACTTCAGGCAGAATGGGTCTGGCACCTGGAAAAAGGTACTTCCAGGATTGATGGGAGCCAGTGCACAGTTCAAACACATCTGGTAAAACGGAGTTTTTCCTTAGTCCTTTCTAATCTCTGTGATGTGGTGTTGCTGTTCCCATCAGGTGCACACATTTTACGAAGCAGTCGGATACATGATTGGAGCACAGACAGACCAGACTGTGCAGGAGCATCTGATAGAAAAGTACATGTTGCTGCCCAACCAGGTGTGGGACAGCATCATTCAGCAGGCAACAAAGGTGAGCTCTTCCATTTTAGTGTGTTCTGTGTTCAGGTCAAAAACCCTGCTAAATGTTTGCCTTGCCCTGGGTTTCTTTTTCACATTAAGTGGACAGGGCTGGGCTGGACTTCATTACATAGTGGCTAAGACAGAGGTTGACATGACAATGAGTGTTCTTTTGAGAGAGGGGACTTAAATGACAAAATAAATACTTGTTTAAGTCTGATTTAAAGTACAATCTGTTACTGTACAGAATTTATTTCAGTAGTTTTTTCTAATGCCTCCCTTTCACTTGGCTTTTGGGTAACAGAAAAGTTAAAATGCTAAAAATACTGTTCACTGTTCTTCCTTTCTTCTCCCACTATTCTCTTAAAGTACATCTTTTCTTACTTTATCTTCTGTTTCTTTCAGTTCTGTGAAAATACTTTTATCTCTACACATTAAAGAACAGCAGTCTTGCACTTCACAAGAGACAATCCATTTGCAGTTAATCTAATTAATGGCCTGAAACTTAAGCAAGCTTGAGTGACTTTTCCTACCCTGACTTCTCTCAAGAACACACTGCATTTCCTTTGGAGCCCTTCTATCTGTTTTCAACTTGTTAATCTCCTTAGTTTTTCTTCTCTCTCTAACTAGAGTAATGCTTGTACCACTGCAGCAAAAACACTTCTGCAGAAAAGCAGAATAAAATGAGATTTTATCCTGACCCTGCTGGAGGTACTGACAAATGCCATGAAATAAACCACAGGATCTCTATAAAAGTCCATAAATTTGAGTGATCTGTTGTTTAAGGCAGTGTATAAAACAAATTGTTTAAACTTAGGCTTTAATATTGAAAGCCAAAGGGTGGTTGTTTTCACTAACCAAGATGAGCTCTGATTTTTTTCACAGAATGTTGATATTCTAAAGGATCCTGAAACAGTTAAACAGCTTGGTAGCATTCTGAAAACCAATGTAAGAGCGTGTAAAGCAGTTGGCCACCCCTTTGTGATTCAGCTCGGAAGAATTTATTTAGATATGCTGAATGTGTACAAGTGCCTAAGTGAAAATATTTCTGCAGCTATTCAGGCTAATGGTAAGAAATCCATGTTCTTCCTGAAAAAGTGGAGGTCGGCAGTGTCTGCCGTTAGGTTTCGGAGTACATCCCAGTTAGGTTGATTTTACTGTTCGGGAGAGTGGAGAAGGACTGAAAGTGCTCACTTAAATCTTTTTCTTGTTTACAGAGGTTGTATCCAAATAAAGAACTCCCAGCTTTAGAGGGAGGAAGAAATACGTATAAATGAGCAAGTTTAGGAGAGTGCAGAACACCAGGGATGCTCGCTTAGAACTAATAGTCATCTTGCTGAGATGAAGTTGTAGCCTGTATTCTTTTAGCTTACTCTGGTTTTGAGTATTAAAGGACTGTCTGTAAATAGGATCTCATTCATTCCTTCAGAAGATGTCAGCAGGGTTTGGGGATGAGACTGTGCTGCTACAAGGCTCTATTGCAGAAATGTAACGAGTGAAGATGCCTGAAAGTCGTGGTAAACCAGGCTTGCAATCACAGAAGGAATTCTCAATTACCTCCCACATTTTTACCAGCTAACTTAGGGCCTGTGGCATCTCAGCAGAATGTGCTTCTGTAGTAGTTCATTACAAGATTAAAGGAGTCGGTTGCTGAATTCTGTGCTGTGCCCAGTTTTCTGGCCAGTGCACAAGATGTACCTGGAAATTGGAAGGTTAAATGCAGCTTGGTAACTGTGCAGCTGGTTTACCTTTGAAGTAGCTTCTCGGAATTGAGAATAAAACTGGCTGAGAAATCAAGAACTTTGCATTCAGCTGATCTAATGGCCAGAATTCATTATTGCCAGACCCAGTGAAGTTGAGGAAGCAGTTGCTGGGGCTCTGGGCCTGGTGAACTCCTCGAGCAGCAACTGCTGTCATTGCAGTTGCCTCAGAGAATGTTTTTACAGCTGGCAAAGATTAAAGACAAAGGAGGTCTTAAATAGTCTTTGTCATTCAGATATAAAAACCAAACATTTTCTGTTTTGTTAGTATCAGGTTAATTTGGTGGGGGGTGGTTTTGTTTGCTTTTTTTTGACACCTCACACAATTAACTGAAGCTTTAAATTTTTCCAGGTGAAATGGTGACAAAGCAGCCCTTGATTAGAAGTATGAGGACTGTAAAAAGGGAAACTTTAAAATTAATTTCTGGCTGGGTGAGCAGGTCCAATGATCCGCAGATGGTAAGTGGATGCACTTCATACAAATAACTCCTAAGACAGAATTGGGGAAGAACTCTGGTTTGTGTTCAGTTGTTCACCAAATCAGTTGGTCACAGGAACTTGCTTCAGGAGGTGTGTAAAACATAATGGAGGAAGTGGAATTATAAGAGGTAAGCCTGAGCAATGTTTTGAGATTAGCTGAGATACTTCAGTTAATTTTAGCTGAGGGTAATCTTAAAGGGATTCAAAGAGATTTAAGATGGAGACAGAGGATGGGAACCTATTTCAACTTCCTTAGGAAAAGTGTCACCTGTAACTAAAGGAGAAGCTTGGCTACAAACTGTGCTGGAGACTTTGCTCAGTAGCTGCACTGCTATAACCTGGCTTACTCTTCCAACCAGGTAGCTGAAAACTTTGTTCCTCCGTTGTTGGATGCAGTTCTCATCGACTACCAGCGGAACGTGCCGGCCGCTCGGGAGCCCGAGGTGCTCAGTACCATGGCTATCATTGTCAACAAGCTGGGGGAACACATCACTGCTGAAATACCTCAGATCTTCGATGCTGTTTTTGAGTGCACATTAAACATGATCAACAAGGTATTTATGTTTAAAACCTGGGATAAGACTTCTCCCTCTAAATATCGTTGCCACACGTGGGATCTTGTGATTCATCTGGTTTTTTTCCAGTCACAGAGCACATTTGTGGCACTTGATGAAATTTCTGCTCAAATGAGCATATTTGTTTTATAGTTGAGCTGTTTAGCTGGATGTCTTAAATTGCCTTAAATTTCTCTGGCTAGCTCTTGATTTAAGCCTTTAGTAATTTTTCTGGGACCTTGGAGTGCTGCACTTCTGGAAGCAGAAGTCAAATGTCAGTGTAGGACTAACTGCTAAAACTGATAAATGTTTAAAGTGTAAGAACACCACTACTGATCAGTCGAGTATGTTCTCACTAAGTGTGCAGTATGTACTGACTTGCTGTGTTTAATGGAAGATGTTGTGATGGAACTTGAGGTGACTCGGCTTTTTTCCCCTTTCCCTTCTAGGACTTTGAAGAATATCCTGAACATAGAACAAACTTCTTTTTGCTACTCCAAGCTGTAAATTCTCACTGCTTCCCAGCCTTCCTGGCCATTCCACCTGCACAGTTCAAACTTGTCCTGGATTCTATTATTTGGGCTTTCAAACACACAATGAGAAACGTTGCAGATACAGGTAAACTGAAGTGTTTAATACACATCAGAGATTTTCTGGTAGAATGCTGTCCTTTTTTTTTTTTTTTTTCTTTTTCTTCAGTCAAACTTAGCATATTGTTCACATGGTTCTGTACTGCATTTGCACAAGGATAGAATTCCTCTGTCTCAGTTTCATGGTGTCAGCCAGCTATCCATGGATGGGCTGAGATGTTTGGTTGTTGTTTCATTCCTGTAGCTGGAAGAGAGCACTATTCAAGTTTCTACTTGCTTTCTTTGCCATGTGAGCATTGGCACTCTTCTGAAATGGCTGAACAGATGCAGCAGCTCAAAACTGTGTCACAAAAAAATTGTGAAACCAGTGATTCTTTTAGCCATTTAGGGATGGGGAGAAAATAAGCTGTTCAGTTGCATTTCACCAAGTAATTAAACTTTCCATTTAAATCTAAGCATTAAAACACCTTTCCTTGTTTAAATAGCCAACACTTGTGTGGGTAGAGGGTTTTGCTCAGCAAATGGTGTGATTGGCTCTTTATGCTAATGATATGCTAATGATATGCTAATGAAGCCAAAGGGGCGTGCCGCCTCTGCCAGGCAGTGCCCTCTAGTGCCAGCCTGGGGCAGTCCCTCACAAAACCATCACGTGCCATGCTGGGCATCCTGCTGCCCATCAGGATTTCTTGGGATATTCGTGTTGTTTTGGAAAAGGCCGGAATCTCCCAGCTGTTGGAATATTGCTCTCTTGGTCATTTTTTTAATGCCTGTTTTGCAGGACTTCAGATCCTTTATACCCTGCTACAGAACGTTGCACAGGAGGAGACCGCTGCCCAGAGTTTCTATCAGACGTATTTCTGCGATATCCTCCAGCACATCTTCTCTGTGGTCACAGACACCTCGCACACTGCAGGTGAGACTGTGCCTCTGTGTGAGGCAGGTGATGCAAACCATCCCTCTGAACATCAAAACAATGCAACACATCCTGTTCTGAATAACAACTGTGTGTGTCTGACTTTGATCCGCGCAGGTTTGACAATGCATGCGTCAATCCTTGCGTACATGTTCAACTTGGTAGAAGAGGGAAAAATAAGTACTCCTTTAAACCCTGGAAATCCAGTGAACAACCAAATGTTTATTCAGGAGTATGTGGCTAATCTCCTCAAGTCTGCATTTCCTCACCTGCAAGAGTAAGTCTGCCATGATTCATTAATGCTTCTCAGTGGGTTCTTACTTCTTGGAATTCTAACCGATGTGTTTGCTGTTAGTGCCCAGGTTAAGCTGTTCGTAACAGGACTCTTCAGTTTAAACCAGGATATTCCTGCCTTCAAGGAACACCTAAGGGATTTCCTGGTCCAAATCAAGGTATGTTGGGCGTGCTTTTCTCAAGAAATTAAAAACAATTTTCAGCAGTATTGTTGGAAAGCTTTTGGGCAGTGTGGAGTCAGTGTTTGAGAAGAAGAAGCTATTTTGTATCTTTTTAAAATGCAGTGAGAACTCTGTGCAGTGGCTTGTGTGACTGAGTGATGTTCATGGAACCTGTTTCACTGGGACTAAATTTCATAAATTGGGCTTGAACGTCATTGCTTGTGTTTTACATTGTGCACACAATCTTTATGTCTTAGGACACCTGCAAAACTAAATCTAATGGGATATAAGTTGGGTTTTAACCAGATTGTTTTAATTTTGTTTGGAATTGGGACAAGATTTGAAATTCACTACACTAATGCCTTTATTTTTTCTAAGGATGCTGGAATGATGAGATTGTAGGAAATAGTTTGTTAAATAGTTTTGAGGCTGTAGTTGTCAGGTATTTCAGAATTGTAATGATTCTCCTTTAATGGTGGTACACTCCAGATGCCGGGTTACTGTGGCATCCCATTCTGTAACACATGGTGAACATCTTTAAATATTACTTTATATTAATTGTGACCTTAGGAGCAGAAAACCATGCGAGTAGCCTGTCAGGGAACAGGAAGGGAAGATGTTTCCTGTATAATTTTGGAAGCTATTACTCTGCCTAAAGCACTTGACAGTAAACTGATGGTTTTTGTGTGAATTATCCCAGGAATTTGCAGGTGAAGACACATCAGACTTATTCTTGGAGGAGAGAGAAACAGCCCTTCGGCAGGCTCAAGAGGAGAAGCATAAACTTCAGATGTCTGTACCTGGCATCCTTAATCCACATGAAATTCCTGAGGAGATGTGCGATTAAAAACAAAAATAAAACAAGTTTTGCAGTTTTCTTTCTGTACAGCTACTTTGTTGTGATAGAAGAAAACAGCACTTGGATATTTGTTGACCAAAATGATGCCAATTTGTAAATTAAAATGTCACCTAGTGGCCCTTTTTCTTATGTGTTTTTTGTATAAGAAATTTTCTGTGAAATATCCTTCCATTGTTTAAGCTTTTGTTTGGTCATCTTTATTTAGATTTGCATGAAGTTGAAAATTAAGGCATTTTCAAAGTAATTACTTCATGCCCATTTTGTGGCTAAGGGGAAAATAGGCAAAATGTAACTTGTAAAAGACTATATTGCAAAATAATACAATTTCCTGTAAGAGTATCGATTTTTAATTCGGAGTCATTTTCTTTCTAGTCTGTCCTGCAGTCTAGGAGAAAAGGTAAAGAGTAAAGCAGATTGAATTAATTTGTTAAGCAGAGGATTCTAGTGCTGCGTTTGTTCTGATCAGTTAGCAGCTTTCTGGACTGAGTGGTAAGGCTATAGGCTACGTGTATTTGCAAGTTGTATGGCAAGTTTGCAGCAAGATCATGTGCATATCATCCCATTGTAAAGCAACTTCTAAAGAGTATGGGAACACAGTACAGTTAGTTATTTTTACACAGTTCTTTTGTTTTTGTGTGTGTGCTGTCGCTTTGTCGACAACAGCTTTTTGTTTTCCTCAATGAGGAGTGTTGCTCATTTGTGAGCCTTCATTAACTCGAAGTGAAATGGTTAAAATATTTATCCTGTTAGAATAGGCTGCATCTTTTTAACAACTCATAAAATAAAAAAAAAAAAAACTGGCTTTTGAGATGACTTATACTAATTTACATTGTTTACCATGCTGTAGTGCTTAAAGAACACTACTTAAGAGCAAAATAAACTTGGTTTACATTTATTTTTCTTTCTTTGGCTTATTCTTTTATTGGATGAAAATGCTGTGATCATATTTAAGATATGTATTTGAAGGCGTAGGAGAAGTTCCTTGAGGTCTAGATAACTGTTGCTTCTGGCTTGCCTCATCTCAAGGACTTTGGCTGTGCTCGAAGTTACCATGAACTAAGTTGGGTTCCATTTGGAAGTCCAGTAGCTGTTCTGACTTACCTCCATGGATAACTATTCCATACTACGTTACTATAAAATGCCAGGAATAAGGTACTCTTGCTCTTTCTCTCTGTGGACTCTTTGCAATTTATTTCAAAGAGGTATTGCACTGTATCTTGACTAAGCAGTTAATAATAGTCCATGTTAATAACATGTGTAGACAAGATCTACGGTTATTTTTCTACCTAAAGTTTTGTAGCTAAATGATTTTCACAGATTTATGAAGCAGTATGAACACCAAGGTTGTGTACAGTCTTGGCTTCCCCATCTCTGTCTTGTCTTGTCTCTGTTCTCTAACAGTCGGTGTCGAGCTCTCCCGAAGTTTCTCCATGGATTTGGTGTCCAGCCTCCAGGTTGTTGCTAGGATGAAGCGTAGCCATTCTCAGAGAGCTGTCCCAGGAGCCAGGCAGGCGCGGGGGTGTTGTGTGTCCGTGTGGGTACTGTAGTTTTTAACTTTGTGCTGTGCATTCCTTTTGAAGTAGAAGTGCATGAGTTAGCGGTGTTCCTGTAGGACGTAGCTGTGCCCGGAATGTTTCCAGGCTGAGGTGTCGGCCCCTTTGTGTCCGCGAGCATCTCTGCGTGCGTTCGTTACCCGCGGCCGGGCCTAGCAAAGCTCAGCCGCTCACACGGGAAGGGCCTTGGGCGGTGTCACTGTGAGCTGGCACTGCTTGGACAGGTTCCTCAAACCCCAGTGGCTGGGACTGCGTACAGCCTCCCAAAACTCTGTTACTGCCAGGGTTACAAAACCCATTTCTTACTCTCCTTAAAGCGCCCAGTTCCAGCTTTTTCATGTCTTCCCATCAGCGTGGAGCTTTCTGCTCCACCCTGCCAAGGCAATATTGTCTTTATTGGGCAGTTTAAAGAGCAGCAGTTGAAGTCCTGTTGAAGGACACATCTAGAAAGGACATGAAATGGCTTGTGACCAGGCTGAGTCACAGCATTAGAGCTACAGATTACCAAAAGCTGTGCAGAGAAGTAAGAAAAGGTTGTTGAAATGGAAATAAATCCCACCGATAGCGGGATGGCAGATCACATCCCCTGAGCCCCAGAGCTGAACGCTGCATTGGTTCTGGCGTGCGGTGGCACGAACTCTGCATTCAGAACAGTTCTGAACAAAAACACACACATGCATTTATGCACCTTCCTTCAAGGCTGAAGTTAGTCTGAGGCTCGTGGTCTGGTTGTTCACTGAAGATTTAAACGTGACCTAAACTTGCAAACAACAAACCCAACATGTATTTTTATGTGATTTCAGAGAAGAGTTGTTTCATTATTTTGATATCTTACGAGTTCTCTGGTAACAGCATTCTAATCTTAGGTTTTGCTCCCCTTTTCGATCTAAAACTTTAACTGTGGTCTTGTCTTGTTCTCTTAAGATAATTGGTGCCTTTCCCTGATCTCTGCAGCTGCTATAAAGATGCAGCTTCTGTGGAGTTCTGGATACCATTAAAGATTTGACTTGTGTGTGTGCATATTTCTAGTGCAGTTATCCTGAATGTGGGGGGAAAAAAAAGACAATGTACATCTAAGAAAGTTCTAGTTCTAATGCACACTCTGTAAATCAAAATATATGGATAAAAAGCATGAACCATCATATAAACATCTCCATAACTTGTAATTATATGTAAACCAATGTTTTGTGCATATTTCTATACAGATTTTACAAAAAAACATCAACCAGTTCTGTGTACTCCAGGTACATTGAAAAATACAAATATTTCGGGGTGTTTTCTGTGTTTACATGGATTGATTGTCAGCTGATGAAGACACCCCAAGTACTTGTTTCAGGCTGCCATGATGTGTTTGCTACTGTAACTGAAGCAGATTATCTTCCAAAGCATTTTAGGTTAGTTGGTTTTGGTTTTTTTTTAAACTAGAATAATTTGGTGTGTGTTAATCTGATTGGTTTAAGTGAACTATTTTCCAATAAAGCTAATATTTATGCAAAAAAAAAGCTTTAGAAATGCTCATCTCTCTAGGAAGCTTTAAGAGTTGCTGCTGATAGTTTTTAGCACTGGAAAGGCAATAAATCTTCAGCTTGAAGGGGGGAAAAAAATAGAGGAAAAGATGCAAAAAATGATGCATTAAAATGCAGAGACTGCCTGAGCTGAGGAATTTGCCTTGGTGCTGTGACAAGGGACCAGACTGTCCAGAGTCCATTTATCACTGGGTAAATGACAATTACTGACCCAGATTCCTGGGGTGCTGGGAATGTGGTTAAACTTCTTCCTTCTCCCCCTTACTTTACTAGGTTTGTCTCCAGATGTTTCGGAGCCAAACTGAAATGTTGGAAATAGCTTTTTAAAAACCATCTTGGTGTCGAAAATCAGTAAAAGAATAATCCTCTCCATCTGCCCATCAGGAATGCACCTGTGCACTTCATTCCTCGAGACCGAGTTTATTTTTAGGCTTTCAGCTTCAGGACATCCTTGTTTCATTGTCCAAGGCTGTCCTCAGCAGAGTTCCCTTGGGAAAAGGCTTGGCCATTCCCACCGAGGGAACCATTTTTCAGGTTATTATCCCATGTACAATGCACCCCAACTACTTAAAAGTCCCAGATTTCCCACCTACAAACCCGTGAGCACTTTTTTTGTGTTTCAAGTCGGTACAGGGAAAGACGGCATTGAGGAGGAATATTTTGGAGGTTAGGAGTATGGAAGAAAACAAGACACTCAAATTTTCACTTTTATTTACTCCTTGTAAGTTAAAAGTCACACAGCACTTTTCCCTGGGTGATCTCTTGGGTAAATCTCTTCCCAGTCTCACATCAATATCTATGCAGGGGCCTGGTTTTTGGTTGTGAACATCCTTTCAATCGTAAATCCTTCTAAAATAGTCTCAGCTTTTCCTGAGTCTCGAAGTCTGCAGTCTTGTGATTTCAGCAAAGATTATCAGGAAGAACGGGCCAATTTAGCAACTGGAGTGCGGAGAGGAGTTAAAAAATTTTCCCTCGTGTTGGAGGGCAGGCTCCAGCCTACTTCCTACCCCACTGCTGGTTATTTTAACAGGTACATTGCTAACCAGACAAGAAAAGTTCTCCAAAGGAACATTGCAAATGTTTGTTTTACCACTAAAAAGTCCAAAAGAGGTCCAAATGTACAACAGAAGCTGCCTGGACCACTTTGGTAGTGGTTCAGTTTCTGGTGGCAGTCTCTCATGCTCAGAAATGCCGTGTCTGTACTTACATGATAAATGTGGTCCAATATGGCCAAATTTTGAGTGTTCTCCACTATCTGAGGTAAATCAATTTGCATTTGTCTTCTCAGGGTGCTGTGCCACCAAAGTCTAGTTAGACACGAACGCTGTGAAAAAGTTTAGAACGCTAAAAGAGCAATGAAAGTCAAGTGCTGAAACTTAAAAGTGGGTAAACTTAAACTGATTCTGTTGCACGTGGCTTCCAGTGGTTTCCAGCAGCATTCCAGACACGAGGTCACAGATTTAACTGGATTCCAGTGCTAGCTCAGTGCTGGGATGTGAATTTTGCAAAGTGTGTATGTTCTTGCTCTTAATCGAGTCCCAAACATGGAGTAAGAATTTCAGTTTTGCCCAAGTCTTGCATTTATCTAAGTTACTCCTCTAGAAGAACTGTGCTGGCGCTTTACCAGAGCAAATATTCCCAGATGAGGAGCACTGCAGCCAGGGGAAGGGAAGAGGCCTCTTGGGGATAAAACAACCTTGCTGGGGTGGCACACAGAGAGAATAAAGGTTAAGAGGAAAAACAAAGCATGCAAGAGCAGGAGGCTGAGGATCTCTGTAACCAGGCCACTTACAGCTCTTGTCTTCAGCTTGGAAGCTCACATTTAGTTTAAAAGAAATCAATTTAGCCTCTAGTTTAAAAAAACAAATAGAAATGTGTGCAGTAAAAGGAACTGGGCTCTCAATATTCCGTTCTGCTCAAAAGCAGGAGCGACTCAAGGTAACTCATGCTCTTCTGTATTCCCCGAGCTTGGCATGTGACACCACGCTCCAGAAGGTCCCTTCTGCTGACTCCGGTGTTTACGTGGTGCTGCACTCACACCAGACAGCTGATTCGTCAGGAAAATGATCTTTGAAGACGTTCTGGCAGTTCATTTCGAGTCTGTTACAAAAGTTACTGCAGGGCCTGCATAAGGAAGAAAGAGCAGACAGAGAAGTGCAAATTCAAATCAGAGGACGCAGATTGTAGAACGAGGTGTTCTGCAATAACTGAAATAATCTTGGACACACAGAAGGTACGGCAGCACAACACAAAGGGAAAACTAACACGGAAATGCACAACATAAAATCCTCTGATCTACCTTTCGATGGGCCTCAAGCTTTGAAATGCTGTAGAAGAGAAAGGTGGTCACTACATTAATTCAGGCAGGAGCAGAACATAATTGCAATATTCTGGACTCCTTTTATTCTTCCATTATGAGTTCTCAGGCTAGCTGGAAAAGATGAAACAACCAAAAAAGGCTTTACAGGGTCCACTACATCTGTGTCATTTTAATAACTAAACCAGTTAGCTATTAAATAATTATTATGGAGGTTTCGTGATGTACCTAGTTAAATAGCTAACCAGCTCGTGGTGGTCAGATTGCTATCAATAGAAAATACATAATTTAGAAAAGACACTGTCAGGAATTAAAACATCTGTAAATTAAATCTAAGGAGAAAGATCAGGAAAAAGTTTCAGGGAAGTTTTTCGGTTTTTACTCACAGTCTTCATCTTCTCTCTTGCATTACTACCCTTTGTTATTCCCAGAAATCATTTGAAATATATTTGCATCAACATGTTATGTGAATGAAAGTGACAGACAAGGAATCTGTGTCTCCTGTAGACTCTCAAGTTAATTTTCTGTATTAGTTTAAATTAGTAAAAGGAAGTTTCAGCAGGGAATATTTAGGAATAGCTATCTTCGTTGATAAACCTAACTTGGGAAGTATTTCAAAACCAAGCACTGACAAGAACTCTGGGTGAAACATCATTCTAGTATATTCCTGACTTGCACTGTAGTTGTTCCCTACCTGTTGTTTACAGTAAATTGTCTCTTATTTTTAAACAGCAGTGGAATTTTTTGTCTTAGTTTAACAAAGTGATGCCTCAAGGATTGTTCGGAGGCCAGTGTTCTGTGCCCTGGAGTGGGAGGTTACACACACAACCATCACGGTGTTATCAGCCTGGATAAAAAAATCTACATGGAATTAAAAAAAAACCCAGAACTGCATCTCCACAATGCCATCAGATTTATTTCAAGTGGAAAAAAAAACGAGACAGACACTGAGAAATTCAAAACAACCTTTTTTTTACCCCCTCATTTGGTGATTCTATTTTACTTTCTACTAAACTATATTGCATCTGCATTGCGGCTATTAATAGATTTAGGTTTTTAATCCTATGTACAGGTCGGCAAACTCGAAGCGTTGAGAGTAACACACGGACTCACCACTGGGTGGTACTGCAGAAATAAAAAATAGCGCTTAATCCTCGGGAAGTGCCTACTTTGGGCAGAAAAACCAGCCAAGATCTATCATGTGATCCATATTCCAGTTGTATGTACCTGGGAGACGGAAAAAAAAAAATTGGCCTTTATTTTTTTTTTAAATGGAAAACAGATGTTTGCCTGAAAATTTGTCATCCACGGGTTTGAAACCTCGTTCAAAACGTACCCAAGACAGTGTGAACTAACTGCCAGTTGTAACAGCATAAATGATGTATCCTCAATTAAAGTTTTTCGTTTATTTTGACCGTGCCTTTTATTTAGAAAAGGCTATTTCCAGCCAGTCACAGATGCCATTACTCACTGCACAGAATAAATCACGGTCCAAGAAGGGGGGCAAAAAAAAAAAAAAAACAGGGCGGAAAACTATGAGGTAAAAACAAATCAATAATTAGCAGAAAACGCTACCGTAGCCCTCCAAAAGCCCATTTTCGGGGTCCGGGTCGGGGGCGCCCACAGGTGCGCCCGCTCCCCTCAGCCGCGCTGGGCGGGAAGGAGATGGCGGCGGCTCTTCCGTCCCGCGCCCCGACGGCGGAAAACGCCAATAAAGCACCCAAAAGACCTGGAAACCCGCCTGGAAGCCGGGAGCTTCCTCGCTGCGGAGCTCGCCTTAGCGTGCTAAGCGCTCCCTTCAGGCGGGAGGTCCCCGAGGCAGCCCGGCAGGAGCGCGGCTCCAGGCACCGAGGGAAGGGCTGGGCAGGAGAAGCCGCTCTCACGGCGGCGGCGTGCGCGCGTTCCTGGCGGAGATTCCCGGCCGCGGGAGGAGGGCAGGGAGAAGGAGAGAGGGCAGGGAGAGGCGCTTCCCGCCCTTCCCCGGGCGCGCGCCCAACCGCCGCCGCCGCCATTTTACCCTCCCGCCCCCTTTCCTCCGCCTCCCCGCTCGCCATCCCGCCGCTCGGAAGCGCGGTGGGAAGGCGGGGCGAGAGGGAGAAGGGAGGAGGAGGGACTCGGCCACCTTCGCCTCCTCCTGCCTGGTCGGAAACTGCCGAGCGGCGCCCGAGCGCCCCGTCCCCCCCTTCGCTCCCGTCCCCTCCTCCTCCTCCTTCCCCCTCAGCAAAATGGCGGCGCGTGGAGTCCCTGGGAGCCAGTGAGTGACTCGGCTTCTCCTCCTCCTCCTCCCCGCCGCTGCCGCCGCCGCCACAGGCTCATTTGCATTGATCAGCCGCCCCGGATCCCAGACCGGCCCCTGCCTCTCCCCCCCCCCC
>VWPU01002382.1:0-49106 GCA_013398955.1 Callaeas wilsoni
GCCGCCGCCCGCCCGGGGCCGCCTCGGCGGCCAGCGGAGCCCCCGCCGGCCATGGAGCTCTCCCTGCGGCTGCTCCTGGCGTCCTGCCTCTCGCTGGGGGCGGCCGGGGAGTTTGACAGAAGGTAGGCGCGGGGAGAGCGGGGGCGCGGCGGCCGGGACCGGCCGGGCAGGGCGAAGTCGGCGTTCCCTCGGGCAGCTTGGAGCTCCCGCGGGGAGAGGGGAGGGAGCCCGGGCTCTCCCCTTTTGACGCCGGGCGCTGTGGTGGCCCCCGGGCTCCCGCCTGGCACCGGCGGCCGGAGCCCGCGGCGGGACTCGTGTGGCGCTCCCGATCCCCTGCTGCGGGCAGCGGTGCCCGCGGGCGCGGCTGCCCGGAGCTGGGGGGTGCAGGTGGAGGCGCGGGGCCGCCGGTGCCGCCCGGCGCCGCTCCCGGGGCTCCCCGGCACGGACTCTCCCGAGCCTCCCGCCCCTGCCGAGTGCCGCGCGTTGCTCGGCAGCCTAAACACGGGCTTAGGTACAAGTTTATTGCTCTGGCGGGGCTGCGTCCCGCAAGAATTAAAAACAAAGCGCATCGCGTGCTGTAGAGATAAAATTAGCTTATTGACGCCCGGAGGCACTTGAAACAGACGGCGGCGGAGATCGCGACTCAAGTTTTAACACGAAGCTCGGGGCGCCCGTGCCCGCCGGGTCGTGTCGCGTCGTGTCGCGTGTCAGGTGTCGCGATCGGCGGCGCTGCAGGGAGCGGCCGCTGCGCCGTGCGGGGCGAGCGGCCAGCGCGACCCCCGCCCTCCCCAGCGTTTCTTTGTTTTTTTAGGACTTACTAAAATGCAGCGCTCACGGGATTTCAGCCTGTCGTTAAAGGACCTTACTGATTCGCGTCAATAGTTTATAACTGCCTGAGGCCGTGGTATCTTTTCCCTGGAACAAGGGAAGACTACAGCTCTCCCTTTGTATTTAATTTCTGTTTAACAGTCCAAGATGATTTTGTTTTGATTCTTTTTTTCCTTTAATGTTTCAGTGAGAAAGTTTGGCCATATCAGTGAGAAAATTTTGCTATATGTTGTGAGTTAAAACGATGCCTAAACTTTATGATGGCGTTTATTCCATGCTATGAATTTTGTTTCAGACTTTTGAAACTGTTCAGTGCCAGCCTGGGAGTGGCAGCAGTGAGCGTACTGCAAAGCATGTCTGCTTTTTCGGGCTTTGCTCAGTTATCCTAATTATCTTTTCCCCTCTTCACCTATTGTCATTTGCATTTTTTGAACTAAACTAAGTATTAATGATAGAAATATCCTGGGTTTAGCTGAGAGCAGTTACACTCTTCAAAAAAAGTAAAGAAAATTATACATCTCAATGCAGGAGAGGTTTTTGCTGTTTGTCTTTTGGGGTTGGTTGGTTGGTAGGGGTTTTTTTTAACTTTAGGATGATTTTAGCTACTTTCAAAATGTTTCACCAGACTTCATTGAACTGTCTTGTCCAGGTGGCCCAGACAAATAGTCTCGTCTGCAGGACTGTGTCGGTTTGGAAGCAGAATTGACTGCTGCTGGGGCTGGGCCCGAGTGTCCTGGGGACAGTGCCAACGTGAGTATCACTGCTGCGGGGGCTTCTAGTCACTTGTAGAGAAGGCTTGTACACACCTGGTCACGTCTTTCACGTGTTCACACACATCCTTACAGTGCAGGACCTAGGCTTTTGCACGTGCGAGCCCGACTGACTTAGAAGGATGCTGTCATGTTGAAATTCAGTCTGTTTTTAACAGTGCTAAAAATGATTACAGTCAAGTGAGGTAAAATGGAGTTGGGGCAATGAGAATTTGGAAATTTCTTTTTGGTTTCTGCTTCATTTTGTGCTCTGATCTGATAAGCTGGTGTAACTACACTGTGTCATGTTACAGGCGCTGCAGGGCGATAATATTTGCATTGAAGAAGGAAACCCAAATTGTTGGTATTTCACTTAGAAAATTGTTGAAAATGTTCCAATTAGTATTACATTCAAGTGTTCTTTCAGTAATTCCAAACTAAGGGAATAAATGTGCTTGACAGCATCCTTTTACTGGGTCACACGTGAAGAGAAACATCTCTGAGATGCTCGCTTCTATCTAGAATCTTTGATGTGACTGTGGGATAAACCGGTAGATTAGTCTTCATCATTAACTACACCTTCAGTAGGAATTCTGTGGAGGCAGCTAGTACTGTGTAGAAGTTAAAATTGTTAGGAGTGTTGTAGAGGCCTCAGCTTGTTAAAATTACAGCCTGTGATACTGGGGATGCTTAACACTCATACGTGAGGGACATCCTGAAGTTTTTGCAGGAGCAAGCCTATAAACACTGGACCTTAGGTTTTTTATTTTACTTTTTTTATTTAGATACAAACATATATAGATTAGATAATCTTCTGCCAAGCCATTTCCAAAGTAAAACAGGTGTTAAATGCTGTAAGTTTCATAGTCTGTAGAGCAGTGACTGTAGGTGGCAAATATTTGGCAGAAGATAGGGAAAGCCTTGGAAACGCAACTCTCAGCAAAGGTTTTGTTCAAATCTGTAAACAGCAAGACTAGTTTCTCTCTTCCCAGGTGTGTTAGAAGCCCAGAGTGTTTAATAGATGACTAGTAAAAAGCTACGGAAAGTACTTCTGGATACAACATCCCTGATACTGTTTCTTTGATGCAGAATTCTCAGGCTGATACCTCTCAGGCCATGCCATGAACAAGCTTGATTTTTAGGGCTCTAATTGGTAACAAATAGTCCTTTCCTTGGCATGAATAGTTATGAAGAAGAAAGGAGAATATGTAGTAGGTTGATTGAGGCTACTCCAGAGGCAGTAGGATCTATGTCCACCTTTCATGATGCAGTTTTATTTGAAAATCATTGTGTGTTTAAATGTTGGAGGCTATGAAGGCTTAACTGGAAAACATCAATAATTTGTGTTGTTTAAAAAAAAAAAAAAAACCAAAAAAAACTCCAAAACAGTCCAGACTACTGTGTTAATGTGGCCTTTTTCTTAGACAAGTTGTCTCCGGTGTTGTGACCATAAATTACAGCTCATGTTTAGGTGGAAGTCAGTTTACCAAGTCTGATTTGTGGTTGCATTTTTATGATCTTAGGAGACAGAAATAGCATAAAGTGATACTATCAAAAGATTCATAATTAAAAATTGGAAACAAGACAAAAGTAGTAATACACAGAAAGTATATTTTATTTTTTGGTCTTTGAATTTTGTCAGTAAGGTAATTTTTAGTGCTACCTTTTCCAGATACTATAAATGCTTTTTTTTTTTCTTAAGGCTAAAGGTAGGTGAATTCTCACCTCCTTCCACTGAATTTTAGTCTATTATTCACAAATTTGCCTCCATGCACATTTAGAAGACATGCAGATAGGTATTTTCTGTGATCATCTCCAGTAATTGGGACCTTCAGAGACTTTCAAAAGAATACAATTATCACTTATGTGCCAAAAAGCATTTTACCCCCTTTTTTTCTTTGCATACTGATAATTTTTGGATTAGCAATCCAATTAGCAAGTTCAGAAGAGTCACAGATATTTTGGTGAAAATTTTACTAAAGCCATGAGCAGTTGCTTCTCTGTTTTAAATGGGAGACAAACTATTGGCAAAATAAAACAAAAAAATCTGCCCCAGCTGGGGATGGTGAAAATTCCAGACATATCATAAAGCAGGAGATTACCCTAAATGAAAGTGAATCTTTCTAGTGCTTGCAGCCAAATAGAAAATCTCTAGTAAACTCTCCACCTTGGGAATGTGGCATCCAGTATGAAGGATTAACCTGGCACAGAAGGCAACATTCTGGCCTCAAAGGAAAACTTGAGTATTTTACTGTACAAAGGAATATCGCTGAAAATTTTCCAAAAAGCCAAGTACATGGTTATTTCTTCTGTTTTCTCTCTGGTCAAAGGTAAAGCTCTTAGCCCTGCCCCCAAAATGAGTGGCATAAATAGATGTCAGACTTTCTTTACTAGATGTACATTTTCTTTGGTGTTTCAGTGCAAGTTGTATTTGCACAAGGAAAACAAGTACAGATTCAGGCTTAAAAAATAATAGTGAGACCCAATTTAAAATGTCTTCAAAAAAGAAGCTTCAAATATTTAGGCAATAATGCTGAGCTCTTTATTAGTGAGTTTCAAGTGCTGTTTTTCAAACCAGCTTGAGCTATCCTTGGTATGCCTGCAAGTGCTACAGCACCTTTGGACTCTCACCTGCTTACTCATGCATAATTTACCATGTGGGCACTAATTATCTCTGAATTTATCCTTCTGACAACAAGTGTCAGGTGAGAGGCGTGCTGGAGCCGGAGTGGAGCAGGCACACAGATACACGACAGGGTGGTCCCAGTTTGCAGAGTCCTCCGAACTGTGGTGAGCCAAGCACGAGTGGTTGCTGATACACCTGGATATGTTTTCTCCTGTCCAGCTGAGTTGCTCCACCAAGCACATGTGGGCATGCCCTCTGCCCACAGCTGTTGAGAAAAAAAAAAGTGTTTGTTTAAACCAACTGTGTGATTTAAAGTAATGGTTTAATTGTGCCAAATGCTTAAGCCTGGATGTGTCAGCTCTAACAGAGCAGGAGTGTGGTGCAGCTGACAAGTGTCATTAGGGCCTTAAGCCTGGGTGACTCTGTGCTCCTGATCTTCAATCCGTAACCCATCCATGCAGCTGCAGATGGAAACTGAACTGTGTTAGCTAAGCTTGGCTTTATGAAGTGTGAAGTTATTCCTTTTATGTCCCTTTGACTGGCAAAGGAGTGCACGTGGAGCATAATCATGCTTAGTGCTGCTTAGCAACGCCACTCAGCATAGCTCAGCTGTCTTCTGCTCTTATAAACACGTAGGAAGAAGTTGAAATAGGGACCTTCTTTAATTTACACTTTCTTTACAACATCCTCTCTCTGTTCTTTACACCAATCAAGACTTGTGCATGTAGGTCTGGTCTGTCTGTAAACTTACTTCCAGAGCCTGACAGTGTCAGCTGTAACATGTCAGCCAGTAGAAACATTCACTCTGCAGTGACATGAAATTCACTTCCCAAATGCCCTTTCCAATTCCAGCAAATGTGCTTAGACGGTGTCTTTCCAACTGAAATAATCAAGAACTTTGAAAGAAGTTGGATTTTTTTCTTCTTTTTCTTTCTTGCAGGTTTAGAACACCAAAATGAGATCCATATTTAGGCAACTAGATGCATTTTGAGACTGATAAAAATATAGGCATATTTTCAAAGGGGCTGAACAAATGTAACTCAAATTCATTTGCATTTCCTAGTCCTTGTAAATTGAAAATCCATCCATCCTTGTTTAGCGGCTTAAATTTAGAACTGTGCATATCTTCCTTCATTAAGGTAACTAAGTGGCTTTTCTTAGATTTTGATTTGGTATGTAAACCAGATTAATTAGTTAAACCTAGTGTGTAGAAAGGCTAATTTGGAAGCAGCAGAAATGTTGTTTAAGCACCAACTATTAGCTCCCATGAAGTGCCCTCATCATTGATAGAGTTGATCCTTTACACTAAGGGACCCACAGCATCAATACTCTAAAGTTAGATATTAAATACCCCACTTGAAATTAGTCCAAAAATCCCGTGTTGTTGCCCAGCCTGCGGGATTTACTCGCACTTTAATTAGTAGGAGCGGGAGTAATAGCTGTAAGTGGGAGTAATCACACAAAAGCCTACCTCTGTGAAAGATGGTATGTTGATAAAGTGCCTGATGAAATACGTGTAAAAGTAGGGTTGTTGTTGTCTTGCTTTATGTCTTACTGTTGTGTATGCAGCTGAGCTATAACCCAGAACAAAAGTGAGGGTAGAAGAGGTTTCTTCTGGATTTCTTTTCTCAGAGTAGGGGAGGTGACTTCTCGTGACACAGTATGTTTGGTGAAAGCAGGTATCAGTAGTGCATTTTTAATTCCTAAATGCTTTTACATTGTAATGCAACTGCATCTGTGGTGCTGAATGTGTTGTCCTAACCCAGAGCCTGTTCAAGGGGTTTTGAAGGACACAGGGAACACCAAGTTGGGACATGCGTCCTTGCATGCATCTTGCACAAATGCAAAAAATAATTATTTGTGGATATTTTTGCCACTCTTTTATCCAGGTTCACTCAAAACTATTCTTAAAAATAATGGTCTGTCTGCCTCTTTTTTAGCTGGCTTACAAATCTCTCTATAGTTCTTTCAAAAGCTATAAAAATGGTTTCCACGTGTGTGTGTCTTTCGTGAACAAAATACACCTGCTTTGAACCTGGCTGTGTGTCTATTTGTAATCGATTTGTACACCATTTTTACGTAGTCAGGGTACTCTGCGGGTGTAAAGATTGCTTCAAAATTTAGCTGCAGTTTAACAGCAAAAAACTATAGAAAGAAGTAATACTTTAACATAGATCTAAAAGGTTAAACAGGATTTTTAAAAGAAGAGCAATATGAGGTGGCTTGAATTCTCATTCTGTGTTACAGTTTGGACAACTCCTTTGCTAGAGGTGATGGCAAAAATGGTTCCTTGTGCTGTGTTAACCTAGGTACAGAACAGAAGGTTGGATCTGCAGGTGCTATAAACAAATGCACATCTACTATCAGATCCTCTGCTGACTGGAGTCTGTGTGACTGTTGGAGTCAGCAGGTTTTGTCTGATGGATAGAAAGTCTGACCAACAGAAGATGCTTACCAGGAATAAAATTTAACTGAACATGGGTTTGATAAGCAATGATATTTGATGACTTCACCCATTTCTGTGTGTAATTCTCCTTAAACAGGAAGAAAGTCTATGAAGTCTGTCTCAAGAAGGGGTGGTGAAGATGAGCGTGCTCTTTTAGAGAGCCCATCAGTTGTAATTCCATCTGGTTATCTCCCTGTGCTGACGTTTGAGTGTTTTACCTAGGAAGCAAATCCAGAATATGTCAGCAGTTTCCCACCACAATTGGCTTAAAGGCCTAGGGACAGAACAGTCAAGAAGGTATAAAGTCAAACCATCAGTTTACACTTCCCCTTAGCTTTGCATCGTTAAAAAAGCGTTAATTGAAGGATGTCAGGCTAGCATTTAGATTTAGCCAAACCTAGTAGAAAGCATACTATTTCAGGAAGTTCTGAAGAGGACTTGCAAGAGACAGGAGCTTGTCCAAGTTGATGTATAGCAGATGCAGGCATAACTGAGTGCTTTGCTGGGAACTGTGCATGCTGCTGCCTTCTCACAGCGCGTTGGAAGGCTCTTGTAGTGTCTGTGCTGCTGCTCCTGTCCTAATGAGCTCAAAGGCTGTGTAGCTGTTCTGTGCAATCTCTTACAGAGGTGTGAGGTGGTGGGAGGGGTAGGAAGCGATGGCTGTGCTCTCATTGATGCATAGAAGGAGATTTTGTGTAGCTAACAATAAAGTTGGTGGGAGTTTATCCATATAAATCATCCGACACATCAATGGGAGAAGAGGCCATGGGCTGCTTAGGATTTCTGTTTCTTGCACATAACATTGCTTTTAGTGGAAATGGCAATTCTGTATAGTCCATGATGCACAAAAATAAAACTGTGATTGTGTCAATAATGAGCTGTGAAAATACTGGTTTCTAGGAGGCTGATCCACTAGCAAAAACATCCTTAAAGTCAGTAAGAGTTTTGCTACTGAATTTGCGGTTGTTTTATCACAGTCTGAATGAATGCATTGTGTTGGCAGTGTTTAATAAATACTGATATGAAGCATGTCTGCTTCTTATAAAATGACTGATATTTTTGTGCATCCCTGGTACTTTTCAAAGAAAAGGCATTTTATACAGAATTGCAATCCTGCTTTACACTGCTATGCAAGAATAAAAATGAGGTTTTGCTATTTTTATTCAGTTTTTTTTCCAGTTTAGAACCTTTATGCCTTTAAACATGACTTTACTGTGTTAAAGATACAGTATCCTTTTCCATTTCCCTGCTGCATTCCTCATGCACTTCATACGCAGATTAGGAGTTTTGCAGCCCACTTCTTTCTAAGGAAATGTCATCAGTAACATGATTTGACCAATTATAGCTGTAGTATATTCGTAATTGCATCTTCTCTGAAAGCCCAGCAACAACCTGAGGAGCTTCCTTCCAGTGTAACAAAAGCTAAGGGACTTCCTAGTCAAAACTAATTTAAACTGGTATGAGTTGCAATCATAGAAAACCCTGAAGTGGTCGCACACTACTTAAAATACAAAGAGCTGCTGTTGCTTAAGTCCCAGCCTGCTATTGTAAGGCTGTGTAGCTTAACAAGCCATGCTGCTAACACTAAATTTATTAGCAAATAAATTGCTTTCAAATAGCTTGAAACATATATCTGTGTTTTCATCTGAAGTTCTGTGGCATATCTTGTTTCATGTGGTAGCAAGAGCTGAAAAGGTTTTGAAGAATTACTTTTAATTTAGATGACATTACATTTTTAAACATTATAAAAATGACCAGTACATTTGTATGCCAACAGGTTTATTGGTTGCAGATGTTCAGATACATATAAATGGGTGTAATTTTAATTACTCTCAAATTAGCATCCAGATGCTAAGCCTTTTTGTTTGAGCTGTGGAGACACAGCATTGAATTAAAAATATATACCCATACTTAAATGAAAGGATACTGTGTCTTTAAGAAGAGCATTTGTGTTCCGTTGATGGAAACGTTGAACCTGAACCTTGAAACATGAGAATTTTTACAACTACTTACTATATGAAACTTGACAAAGTGTAGTTCCTTAGTTGATTGAATAAGAATAGCATCACGTCATTATATTTAATTACTCTTATGTATCAGAATGTGTTTGTTAAATCTCGTAATGAAATACTGATGTAAGGTATTTCCATTTTTAAATGTGTACCAGAATTTTTTTTTATTTCAGAAAAGCTCTGAATGTTGAATGTATGTAATTCTCCAGGAATGTAACAAGTTGATAAAAACCACAGCCAAGTCCATCCTCCTTACAGAGAAAAAAAAAAAAAAAGCTGGAATTTCTCTTTTGGATATTTGTTTTGCAGCGTTCTACGTCTTAAGGCAGAGAATAGCCAGCCTAAGGTGCCAGCCCAAAGGTTAGCTGAACATATTTCTTGAAATAATTTTGGCAAGGTTGTGACTTGGAGTTATGGCCTTGAAGTCGTAAGTTTACATGAAAATTATAATACGTGAGAAGAAGATAAAGTTGTTTTTTGTTGTTTTTCATTTTTTAAAGCATTTGATTTGGGGAAGGTGAGGGGGGAAAGGAATTAACAGGGCTGTTTTACCCCAGATGCCTATACAATGAGATACTTACTTTCTAAAATACGACGCTTTTCCCTTTTCACTCTTTTTCTTCATTTTACCCTCAAGCCCTGTGCGATATTTTTCCCTTTCTGCAAATTGTTTGTACTCCCAGCAATGTATTTACAAGCTGTCAGACCTAGGAGGCCTAATTTGCTTTCATGGTGGTGAATCATGTGCAGTGGGAGGTTAATTTGGGATGGCCAAGGCACTTATTGCCCCCCATTGCCTGCTTTGCACTTCCACTTTGTACAGGAAACGTTACAGCCCCTGGTCTCCAGCAGCGTAGAACCTGGCATGTTAGAGCAAAATGAAGCCAACCTAGTTTACTTTGGTACCCAGGGCTGTACTGTGCTGCTGCTTAAGGATGGATGTGTCTTGTTGCATACCCCTGTGGCAGAAGCACGGGTCTCAGGCAAGGGAGGAGCAGAGCAATCGCCCATTCACCTGTCTGGGAAAGTCAGCTTTGTTACTCTGATTTACTAGTACGCCGGCGTGCTGGCCAGGCCAGGAGAGCTGCAGCTTGTCCAGAGGTGCCCAACACGAGAGGAGGACGCTCTGTGGCACCTTTGTGCCTCGCTAGCAGCTTCCTTGCCCGTGCGGTGGAACGCACGGAGCCACGCGCGCCCGGGGCTTATGGATTGCCCAAGCGTAGCCAGAAATTAGTGAGTGAGGCAGCCCTTCGGTCAGTATTCCAAGGGTTTATTGTAGAAACTACCTCAAAGGGGTCCGGACACGGAGAGAGAAGGAACTTCCAGCCAGGGTGCACTTAAAATGGGTACAGAAAAGGAGAGGGGGATGACATGGCAATGACCTGTAGGAAGAAGGGAAGGGCAGGGCAGGTTTGGCTACCTTGTCTTAGGAGATACAAGGGGTGTCTGTCAGCTGTCAATCAGACAGACCGAGCCTACATCAGGTTACAGGAATTCAATGGGAGGAACCATTCTCCTAGAGGGGCATTTAACCTTTGGAGCCAGCCCACCAAACCTCTTTTTCTGGGCTATGTGGCCCCCTGGGCATTACTGTGGTTGGTTCAGTCACCACAACACTGTGATACAGAAGTTACTCTGCGGAAGCCATGGATGTTTTATATTTGAATAAACAAAACACCAGTAGGGCCTAGTTTGTCTTCTGTCACCACACAGAGATGCTCATGCTTTCCTGTTTCTACCTGTTGGAATTCTGTAGACACAGGTAACAAACAGGCATTTGAGATGCTAAGCACCATTCTTTAAGGAATTATAGTGAACCACTTGAAATGCAAACACGAAGATTGACAAAACATGAAATATTTCTTGCTTTTCTAATTTTGCATGTGTTAGATCAGATTTTTGCTGATTTTTAAACAAGAGTGTTTCAGTCTATAAGCATTAGATTAACTTCTACTGACTTCACTAAGTCCTATTGATTTCAGTGTTGCCCACGCTTAAGTTATGTATGCTATTTAGTGCTGTTCTGAATAGCAAGGCATTCATAAACCAGGGTCTGGATTTGTCTGTGTGGTTTAGAAGCACATTTGGCAGCAGTCACAGCCAAGCCAAGAATTCACTGCAGTGGGTAGCCCACACTGGTTGCAGTTTGTCATGTTAATGTGCTGTTACCAGAAGCATATGTGCAAACTGAGTAACTGATTTACCCAGGCAAGTGTTGGAGTTGTGCATGAAAAATAAGGAGCCGCTTACTTAATGGAATGTGTGTTTCAGATGGAAGCTTAAGCAGGCATTTTGACAACATGAATATCAAAATAAGGGCAAGTAATTTTTGAAAAAATACTCAGGCATTAGATACTACCATTCTGTCTGATGTTACTGTCAGTTTCTAGTTACAGAAGTTGGTCAAAGACACTATCTTCCAAAAAAAATAGAGTAAGGAGTTTTGTGCAGATGAAATAATCTGAAAATTAAAACCAGTTGCCCTAATCAGGTTTATTAATCTCTGCAGAGATATATGCTGTGACTACTAATACAGTTATTTTGGAAGCAAAGTCACTTTTTCAGAAATAATTCTCTAATGTGAGTTATGAGTGTCATGTGTTTTTACCACCTTCTAGTAACTTTGAGGTGGGATAGGCTTTATGCATTCTCTTGCAGTTTTAAGTATTTGAAGTATGTAGTTGAACAAAAAAGAAATACGCAACTCTGAAAGATCTACAATGATTTATTTTACAAATTAGCTCGTATCTTTGGGATCCTAGATCAAAATTACTGTGAATAAGGCAGTTTAATTTTCCGGAGCATGTTTATGTGATTGCATAATTTACAAAGAATTGCAAAAAGTAAACGGAAGGAGAAAGATGTGAGATGCAGCTGACTCTGAGGGAGAGAAGTGTTATGGAACTTGGAGTTGTGGTCTGTGAGCACCACAGGAGAAAGGCAGCCAGGTTCAGGGGGAGGAGGCAGCATAGAGGAAAGCTTCTTTCACCAACATGCAAGTCTTGTTAGAAGGCTGGCCCTGGGGGGAACATAAGAAACGATCTGAAGATGGGAAATCTGTTCTGCAATCAGCAGTGTAAGAGGATCCAGTAAAGGTTTGTGAAGCTGAATACATTATGTAATCATTTCTGGGCTGCTGCGCAAATTACTTGCTGTGCCAGAGCAAATTGAATTTTAAGAAGCTGGGATCTGGAGTCAGAATAAACAGGGGGCTATATGTTATTTGGAAAGAGAGGGCAGAAGCAAGGCAGGCAGAGGGTTACCATCGTGTGTTTCAGATGCAGGAATTCCTGTGCTTAATTTTGAACTTCAGAGAGATGGAAAAAAAGTTCAGAAACTGAGAGACAAAGCAGAGAAAAAGAATGTAGGAATTATACTCAATGCTGTTTTAATGAAAAACATAGCTAGGAGTGTTGGAAAACCAAAGAGAATTTTAATTGCTACAGATAGTCCATTAAGAAAGCTCAGGGATTTCCATTGTTGGCCACAAGTGAATAGGAATTAGCCAGGTAGGAACTCAGGCAGTGCAATCAGGTGGTCAAGACTCCACCAAACAGTGTTTGGTAGTCAATAAATAAATCATTAATGTTAAAATTGTAGAAGAGAAGGAATAGAGGGGACACCATGTGGTAGTCATCCATGCCCTCAAAAATGGGCAGCTTAGTGCAGAGGAGCTGACCAAGTCTGAGGAGTACTTCCAAAGGCGTTCTGAGGGAACTGTGTGCAGTGAGAAAATACAGATTAAATGAAAAAAAACCCCCAGCATTATAGACCCATAGTGAATTTGTCGAATGTGTTTTTCATTTGTTGTATTTATGCAACAATTAAAAAATAGTGATTCCGAATGATTGAGTCATGCTCGGATACCACCAACAGCAGCAAGCAGTGGGTGGGAATATTGGTGGCTTCTGGCTTTTGCACAAGCATAACACATTGCTAACAGCATGTGCATTTCACCAGAAATTCTTTCTTCCACTCTCCCACATTTGAAAAAAAGAAAAAACAAACAACCAATCATAAACCCAAACCACCCGTTCACATTTCATTGTGTTATTTTTACAGGAAGTTTAATTTGTCCTGAAGTGTAAGTGAGACTTAAAATGTGGTATTTGTCACCTTATTTTGGAGGAAAAAGGTAGTTGTTGCCAACCTTGAAAATAAGTACTTGGTTAGATTTATGGCCAAATAAAATGTTCTAGGATACCTCCTTGACTCCATTGAAGTTAATGGGAATGGAGACAGAGCAGATCTTCACATCTGACCCAAAGAAAACCATTTAAAACAATCCAACTGAAATGAATAATCATGATACCAGAGATTTTTTGCTGATTATCTCTTGAATGAATTGATCAATAAAGTGAAAAGGAGAGTTTAGTTATAGTTTATTCTATGGCACAGATAAAAAAGCAAGACTTGACTAAAGATGAAAATTGCTGTGCTTAGGATTTTTTTTCTCAGTCCACGTTCCTACCCAATGGGAGTGCAGTTTAACAGCTTTCAGAGAGGAGTCCTTGGACAAGTGGTAGATCTGGTTTGATACTGATTCAACAGTAAATTAGCAGTCTCATTTTGAGTAGCACTTGTCTATGCAAGTATAATTTTAACTTTTATTGACAACAGTTACTATTATAAAGAGTAGAAAGTTTTTACTGATTTTTGGCCACCTTTTTCAGACTCTTCGGGATTTCACTGCCCTATGTGCATAAGAGAGTGACTTTATCAGCCTGGTGTAACTCTTCTGCCTACATTTCCTTCTTCCCTGGTAGGGAAGCAAGTGTTATGTAACAGGCTGAAATCCGTGGACATGGGTTATTTCAGTCATTGTAAATGTGGTTCACTTGGAAGGAAATGATGGTCTATCTGTTGTGGAGGAATTTTTTAATTGTCAAGATGCAAAAAATAGTAATTGGGAGACTTTTTTTTCCCTCCATTACTTGTGTGTCTGCTTGTTTTCAAAAAAATGGAGAAACTCCACATATCTGTGTGTGAACAGAGTGACTGAAGTATTCTGTTCTGTTGTATCTGGAACTTTGCAAGAAAACAAGTAGAGTGGAGAATTAAAACACCCAGTCACATCAGCACATGTAGCGTATGCTCAGACTCATACCAAACAGCTGAAATAGTTGCCTGCTATTAAAAGAAATGCTGAAAGTCTGGCTTAAGCTTATTTTTGTACCTGGCTCTGGTTGTTGCCAGTGTTCAAATAGAGCTCCTTGGGAGTCAGTGAGTGTGTATCTGCTGCCTTGCAGGGGCAGCTTCTCCTTTGGATAAGGGTTTTCGGGCTGGAGATGGCAGAGCTGGAGCTGACCCACTGCTCTGGGCCTGGTCGCTTTGGTAGGGGTCAGTGGGGACCCCGGCCTGGCATGCAGACTTGGCTGAGCCATCTGATTCTTTAGCCCTGAGCACCCTGAAAAGCCCCAATAAAGTTAATAGGAAGATATACAAGTTTTTTCCTGAGGGTGGCTTGATTCCTCGTAGGAAATGCCATCAGATTTATCTATGGTGTTGGATGAGCTACAGATGTTGTTAAGCCTATGCAAAACTTTTCTCCTGTATATAGAAATTCTTCAGTTGTAATATTGTATTGAATTTCGGCTGTGTCTAAACAAGATTCATAATGCTGAAGTAGCGCAAGTTCATAGCATGTACATGTTTTCTTCAAGATCAGTGTTTGGCAGCAAACAAAGGTTTCCAAACACCCATTTGATGTGCAAAACCCCCAACATTTCATTATTACTTTGACTTTATGGACAGTGGTTTGCTCGTTGTTAGGAAGCTTTCCTTGGGATAATAGAGATTCTTGAGCTGCAGGCTGTGAGGGGCTGAGGTCTTTAACTGAGACTTTTAAAAACAGAAAAGAGGCATGTCTGCCTCGTGATTTAAATGCTTTTTAAAATTCTGTCTTGAGATTAGGAGGTAGACTAGATCAGCAGTTACCCACTTGTATGTCGAACAGGACATTAAATCCTGCCTAGTATGGAGCTATGTTTGTTGGGATGTGTTGGACTAGATAAACTCTTGGAGAACAGGGATCTGATTCCTTGATATAATAATGGGGCCTATGTTGCATGTTTCATATCTGTAGAAGTTGTAATTTTCATGTTTTAAACAAATAATAATACATAATTTTTCCTCAGTATGGTATCTGACCTGCTTGGTTAACTGAGAGAATTAAGCAAAGCATTTGCTTCCCAATACAAATGTATTTGACCTTTTGAATTACGGGAACATTTTAATTTATAAATGAAATGTAAATCTCATTTCATTATTGAATTTTATAAGGCTTTTTGTCTTCAAGTAGGAGATTTTCTTTTTTTTTCTCTGAGCAGCTAATAATGTACAATCTATGCAATTGAGGGAGGGGCCAAGGCTTTAAAAAACTCAGCTAAACCAAAATTGCCACAGGTTCAGCTACTGAACTGTTACACTTTACACCAAAGTGATTCCATGGTACTTTGTGTTTCTTAAAAAGAACTGATTTAAGTAAGTGTGTCTCACTTCACAATACAGGTCTTCTCTAAAGTGCAGTTGAAAATGCATAGAAGTTTTCAAAAACATATTTATAGTAATTTCTTTTTCTCTGCTATAGTTTAGGTCACAACTTTTGTTTTTCCCTAGTGACTTTGAAGTCATGAAGTTGGTCTTCATAGTTGTCATTTTGCCACCTTCACCTCTAGTTAGACCTGAGTCTGTGATGTCAGGAAGACAGGAATCTCAGCATCTAAGTGACCTCTTAAGCAAAGGAGATCCTTTTTTCCTGTTTATGGCCTTAGTGATTAAAAAAGCAGTAAGTGTTTCCAGGTACAATGTTCTAGAAGTGTCTCGTGATGGATCAGTTGCTCTTCAGCCGAACCTGTCCATTACCCAAGGACATACTTTCTGAAACATACCCTTTCAGTAGTCTGAGAAGCTCCTTTCCCTTACACTTCCATTGAGGGGTGTTTCTGAATCCCATTTCTTTGTTTCCAGACAGTGTTTCTTGGACCCAAAAAAAAAAAAAAATTCTTGCTTTTCTGTTGCCTTTTAAGATATTCCTTAACAGTTGTTTGGAAAGAGACTTCACCATCATACTAGGAAGATCCGTCAGGAGCAGAGCTGTAGATTTAAAACAGGGTTTTATGCTCTCAGGATATATCAGTGACTATATGCATATACTAGGCTTAAACAAAAAACATGCCTGATAAAAAAGGCAGTCCTAAAACAGTCCTCAATAAAGGCAGTCCTAAAACTGGAGCAAACTCCTCCTATGCTAACAGTTACTTCTGTGGATATATTTGTGGGAATTGCTGATTCTGGATGCTTTGGATCTTATGGAGAAGATTTTCAGAACATCAGAGATATATTTGGATAGTTCTTCCACAACCAAAACTAATACTTTGTTTCTTTTTTAAATTTTGTTTTATTCAACCCTGTTGAACAGCTTGCCTAGAATGCAAATTACATTTTTGAGTGTGTTCTGGCAGATTTCTGTTAAATTACGTCCTTGATTCATCCAGTTTTATGATACAGCCTGTTGTTGTCAGATTAATACTGCAGCTGGATCTAGTTAGTTACTTGCAAATTCCAAACGATACTGTTACTTTATAAAATGAATATAAGCTGGGGGAAATAGATAAATCCTGGTTATAGAGTATTCAAGTTATGCTACCATCTGATTTCTGTCTATTTTGTATCTATCTTGCTTTAGCAGAGAGCTCAGCATGATTGTACATCTGCATTTTATCATATAATGATAAACAATATCTTAGCATAGTAAATACTGCATTTTTCCTGTAGGTTTAGTAATAGAAAAACATTTCTAATGCAAAAGACTTAGAAATGCTGTTTAAAATATTCATCTGTCAAATGTTTTTCAGTTATGCAGGAAATATTCCTGTTAGCTAATCCTACATTAGTAAAAATATATTTGTGCATAAATTCTTACATTTCTTTAAGAGCAATGCTTTTGTTATTGAAGTTTTGACAGTTTGTTTTATGAATTTTGTTCACGTTGTATTGAGAGAGGTACCAAAAACTGGCTTTCTAACTATTATTTCTTGGAGTTCTGTATTTATTTTCTGTACAATAACTTCTGGATTGTATAGTGGTTTATACATTCTGAGACTATCTGTAGAGCAGAGTGGATAATGAAATCTTCTGAGAAGTGACTTTTGTTTTGCAGTGATAAAGCAGCATGTTACAGTCAGTGTTGCTTTTGCCCTGTCCTGTCTTCCTCCAAAACGAGAGAAAAAGTAATTCCCATGCCAGAATCCAAATGCCCCAAAGGGAGAGATTCAGGCGAAATGTTGTTCCGTACGGGTGTAGAGTGTTGCTGTGTAATCACGGAGGAGGGTGGTGGGACTGTGGGGTCTGTGCCACTGCCTACCAGTGACTATGGCTCTCTGTGTTGCCCGTGACATTGATGTACACATTTCCTGCAAAGCTGGGGAGCATTCCAGGTTTGCCAAATGTAATGGCATCAATCATAGCACATACGTTCGTAGAGCAAGTGAAGGCACAGTGGCTGCTTGCTGGTTAGGTATTAAAAGGGTTTAATATCCCACAAACAGCACCGAGTATTGCTGTACAAAAATAGACTACTAACAAGTATTTCCCTCTTCCCACAAGTATTGGGGTGGTGGTGGTTTTTGAAAGTGCGCCTGATGTTTAACAGTGAAGCATATAATGTTGCTGAAGGGAGGAAAATAGACAGTACTACTGTTTGTTAGGTAGTTGCTGTTTATTTCAAATTAAAGCACTGTCAGCTGTGACTGGAGTGGAAAAGTAATGAGTATTCCTCTATTTGCAGCTATATGCCAGCCAGGATGCAAACATGGTGAATGCATTGGGCCAAACAAGTGTAAGTGCCACCCAGGATACACTGGAAAAACCTGCAACCAAGGTAAGAAAGAATTTATTTTTGAAATCATGACAGTGTTGTTGGTCTATTTACCCACCCCTCCAATGCTGTGTGTGTCACCTGTGTTTTTAGTGTAATAACTCATATGCCAGGTCTGTTACTGCTGCAGCAATTCTGATATTGGGACTGACATTTGTAGAGAGAATGATATCTGCAGTGGGATGACATGGGAAAAATGGCTTTCATTCAGAAGAATTCATTGAGATTAGTATATAGTATGTAGTTACCTGCTCTCCTTAATCTGAAACAAATTATTTAAACTTTATGGTCAGGATTGTTGTTTTTTATAATGTCACAATTTTCAGGTTTGAATAATGAAATAATACTTGTTTAATTAAAAACCCCATAATTCATACATTCTCATTTTAATGTTTCTAATCCTGAACTAACTAGGTTGCAATAAACTACTATGTACTGAAGGGTTGGTGTAAAGATGAAGTTTCTCTCACTGGATTATCAAAGTTTCATTGTTTGGGATTTTTTTTCTCAAAAGTTATGTCCAAAGCAGGTAGTGATATAGAGCTCATAGAGTATAAACAATTAGAGAATTGTTATACGTGATTTATTAGATTTTGATGGCTAAGACATGTTCACAACAAAGATATCTCAATTATATCTTTTTTTCCAGTTGTCTCATTCTACAGGAAAAGTTCATGCGTTTTCCGAGTGCTGAGGAAGTATGGTAGAAAAGTGTTACATTTAGAACAATTTTCTTGTTCAAGAATGTACCTTGATCTTGCTAAATTTCTTATGACATGTTGATTTTTAGACTAGGTTATTTTCTTTAAAAATAGATGCATATTCATTTTCAGATTTACTAATCCTTCCCTAACTGATGTGGAAATGTGTTTGTTTTTCAGTTTCCTCAGAATTTTCTGTCATCTCTTGTATTATCCTGTCTTTTTTTCCCCTGTAGCATTTTAAGGGATGCGTTGTTATGATTTTATTCTACATGTTTTAGTCAGTCCAAAACTTTTTTAGAAAACAGTGCAGTGAGCTAACAGTTGTTATATCTATGTGTAACAGTTTTTATATGTACTAAATAGTTTACCAATATCAAAAGAACGCTTTGCAAATTGTTGGAGGCTTCAGTCTTGAACTAAACTATTTACTTGCTGCTAAATGGTAAGGAAGTTAAAAATATGGTAGGTTATTAAAGGAAGCCCTTTGGGCAGTATTGATCAAATACTTTTGCATGGTGTTGTGACAAAGTTGCCCTGGCAGATGTACACGAGGTTTCTGAGATGCCTTCTGACTGTGGTGCCCCAAATGCGCACCAGTTCAGGTGGCTGCTGCTGCTCTACTACGTACTGAGACCCTCGAGCTGTTCCTGGGGTCACAGTTTGTAGTCTTTCTCGTGCTGATTCAGTGTTTGAGTGAGACTTGGAAATGCACAGTAGATGCAGAGTCTGCTTTTGCTGGGAGGAGGTTCAGATGGCACAGGATAAATGTGACCTGTGTTATTATACTTCAATATAATACCTGTCCTGTTCGATCTGTGGCCCATTTTCTCAGTTGTGTTCTAGAATAGTAACAGAAGTATTCATGTTGGCAGAAGAAATGTTGGAGTTCCTCTGTAGAGATGGAAGTCTTTCTAGGGTGTATGAGTGGTTCTGGGCTGTAAAGTGTGCTCAGGTTCTTGGTGAAAGGTGTTCTTTGAGTACAAGCTCTGATAAACAGGCTTTACATTTCATCTGTTCATGTGCCCTGTGGATCGGGCTGTGTTCCTGGGACTGATCCAAGAGACCAAGCCAGCCTCACAGCAGAGCTGTTCAGCCCTGACTGTGTGATGATGCTGGATGCTTGTCCTTTTCCAGTGGTACTGCAGCTGCTGTGACAATCCATACCTCGCTTTAGATCACTCAGAAGTTAAAGAGTACCTGATACTCTTTTAATTATGTTGCTATGGTCAGCAATCAAATTGCAGTGACTGCACAAGAGCTTACCACGTGTTCTCCCTACAGCATTCAAATCTGAATGGCTTTAGCATTTCCCTTCTGGCTTTTTGATCCCAGCTTTACAGCTGTAACCAGTGAAGAAACAAACAGAGCAACTGGAGAGAAAATACTCTTTGCCACCTC
Source organism: Callaeas wilsoni (assembly GCA_013398955.1). Taxonomy (NCBI): domain Eukaryota; kingdom Metazoa; phylum Chordata; class Aves; order Passeriformes; family Callaeidae; genus Callaeas; species Callaeas wilsoni. The sequence continues at coordinate 19,642 of VWPU01002382.1, forward strand.
TCTTAATTTATAGTAAAAGAACTCATACTTTCAAAATGTTTTCGTCAGAAAATTGGTAGCTGCTCTTGAATAAGAAAATACAAATGGTATTCAGTGAGACACATACAAATAGTTGAAAACTTGTAATTTTTGCTAGCAATCTAAAGCACATACAGGTTAGCTTTGTTTGGCTCGGAAAGGTTGTCTTTGTCAAAAAATATCTAAGGCTGCTTTTCTGTAACTTTCTATTCTCTTACCCTCTTTGTTCTAGGAACTTGATGCAGAGTTTGCTGCTTGAAATTCTTGTCAACACTTGATATATATGTATATTTATTAATTTTTAAATGAAGTAATGCATATTGCCTAATTTTTATTATGCCTTCTCCCTATGCTGTGAAGATGTGCAGCTGTATACAAATCCACTTGGTCAGAGCAGTGAAGCTCTTGTATTCCACCCCCTGGATCATCATGCAAGAAATGTAGCATCAAGGGGTGAGGTGATCTTGTGTTTCAGGTGTTGTGCTCCTCCTCCCTGCACGGCTTCAAGCAGGAGTGCAATTTCTTGCAAAGGAGGTGGAGGCTGATACTCCCATCAGTGGCTGGGATGTGAAAGCTAAACCTGCAGTGCCATTAGCATGCAGTGCTGCTGTGTGCATTCTGAAAAGTGTTGACTCTCCACCATACTCATGGTTGTCACTTGAATTTCTTTCCTCTGCTCTTCTTTCAGAGCCTGCCTGTTTTTATTTTCTGAGTTCCTTGGTAAAGTGATAGCGATGGAAATTGTTTATCAGGTTAGATAAAGACAAAATGGTGATTTAGGTAAAGTTGGAAGATGTAGAAAATGAGAGTTGTTAACTTCTGAGTTTGGCAGCTGTTGGTTAATCACACTAAGTGGAACAACACTCTTCAGGTGATACAAATCTCTTATGAGGTTGACATGGTAGCGTGATTGCAATTTCTGGAAATGAAAGCTGATCTACTGTTTATAATATGGTGATAACAGTTTCAATTCTGTACTTGTTTTCTGGTCCTTGGCTCTCTATTTTCAGAGTTGGGTAAATGTCATATTGAATATTTGACTTCAGTGTTGCCTGATCCAAGTTAGGTGATAGGCCAGAAAAACTCTTGAGTGCTGAAGTCTGCAGAAGTTAATTAAAAGAAGATAGCAGAGTGTATTGAATCTTCCTAGAAATAAGTGGCCCGTGGTTGGGTGTGCACTGAAGTTGGTCCAAGATCATGTGTGGTGCAGCGCAGCAGTCTAAGGAGTCACATCCAAGTTTGCCAACATAACACTCTTGTCCATTCCTTGCACTCTCATTTTCATTTCATTTCTTTAGATGAAAAATTCTTGTACTCAGAAGCTAGTGTTTGTCATAAACCTACTTTCCATAGTGGCCAAAATAGTCAGTCTGCTATTATGTACTCTACTGTCTTGTGTTACTTTGAAATCAAGAATGCTGGTTTTGCCTTGGCTGTGCAATTGTCAGCAACGTGGGAAATTAAAAGACTGAACAATGAAATTCTCAAATGCAGGACAATGAGTGGACAGCCTCACAAAGAATTTAAATGGATTTGTTAAACTTTTTAATAGTGTTGCACTTTATACTAGTCTCATAGTATGTTACTAATAGCTTTCTATTTGTCAGTACCAGAGCTTTTGTTTCTGTACTAAGAATACTTTGTGTCAAGTGGTGGTGTAGAATTCAGAATCCTATAGAAGGATCCAATATTTTATGCTTATAATGTAATCTATACTCTGTGCAAGGCGGTAAACTGACAACAGGTGTAAATTCTTATTTTCAACTTTGAGTCTGTGGTCATAACGCTGGAAGTAAGTGTACAACAGTTCTTAAGTCTTCAGGAGTATCTAAACTTATGAGCTGAAGTGCAGTGGAATTTAAACACTGGAAGTTAACACAAAGCACTGTTAAAATCCTGCTGTATTAACTTAATTTCAGTGTTACTTTTCCTTATTCTGTCCCTACTTCTAGTTAAGTATTTTCAACTTAGCTCTGTTATGCCTTTATTTTGAAAGCGATGCTTTTTGTAGGAAAGAGGAGGTATTCAATATTTTAGGCTAGGAGAACTTTTTTTTCCTCTTACTTCAAAATGATAGTTGTCAGTGAACCTCAGTATATTCAATACTATGGGTTCCTTGGGGATACATTTATGAATTGAAATCAAATGCTAACAGAGTTTTTGAACGTAACAATGACTTTTTAAACAGACACATTGCATGTGTAATAAATATGTTAGTACAGCTATAATGTCTGTCAGGAACTGCCTACTTGTGGTATGTTTTACAGAAAAAAGAAAAAAATGACTTTTTTTGTGCTGCCAAGCAAAGTTTGCCTTTCAAAACGTGAGCTTTCATCTGCTTATTATTGGAGATTTTTATGTAAAGTTTTTCTCACACAAAGGTTTCCATAGTGAAAACTTGTCCTTGCCCTCTAGCACAGTCATCTGCTGCATTTCCATTTGGCCTAGGCATATACCTACAGTCACAGCTCCTAGCAGAAGATCCTGCTTTCACTGGAGAAAACGTACATTCTTCTACAGCTGTTTCTCTCAAACCCAGCAGGTACTTTCTCGTGAGTGTGGCATTGGTGCCTGTTGTGAGAAGTATGTTCTTGCAACTGCTGAAACTTTTTCCAGCTCCCAAAGAGTGAGAGCTGGAAAGGGGTGCTGTCTCTGCAGCACATGATCCACAGGAAGACTGCAGATGTGGTCATCACTCCTTCTTTGTTATGCACAGGTCCAGCCCTTATTTTGGCAATCTTTCCTCACTGAAGTCCTGCTTAGGCTCACTTGATCTTCCTCGCCACTTGAGGAGAAAATATTCCCCTTCAGGTTTCCTGGAGACATCTTGTTCAGCCTTACACAGGAAGAAATGGAAAATTACATCCATTACCACCACCCTCTTGCAGAAGAGGGGAGCAGGAAGCATTCTTGTCCTTAAACATGCTGTTCTTCCCAAGACCTTGGAAAATGAAGTAAGGGGAAGGGTTCTGGGGAGGGCCATGTCTGCACGATGCTTGCTGTCCCTTGGCCCCATGAAGATGGAACCAAAGTAGGTCAGAAGACAGCAGATTTTATGATACACATAAACACTGTTAGGAGCTCTCAGGAACAGCAGTGACATAACAGGCAACACCCTCACGGCTGAGTTTGGATTACATCAGTGACTTTACTGATTACAACAGTCACATTACTGATCCATGTATTTTCACTTGATGGCTTTGCGTTTTGCCAGTCAAAATGAAAAGGAAATTATTTCTCAGTTTTAAAATGCCATTTAATAGTTTGCCTGAAAAGAATAAGATGAAGAGTGTTGCTAAGTGATTACAGAGTGTCAGGACAAATTTAAAATCTGAACATTAAGAACTTGTAAAATTCCAGGTGTAGTTGTCTAGAATTGTTGTTTTCTGTAACTTCACCTCCACAGTGAATGTAACTTTTCTCACTGCATTTACTACATAGACCCAGTTAAGTTTTCTGTTTTACTTCCAAACAGCGATCAATGAATTACTTCATTCTAACCAGAGGCGTATTTATCTTTCTGATTCAGCATCTTAACCCTGAGCCTTTGCCTCGAATCCACAGGAGGCATCTGTCACCTCCTCACCTGGTATTTTTTGAAGTGGCTATGGTTTGTATGTATGTATCATGATAGGAGCCTCAAGGCTTACATTTCTGCTACATGGATTGAGGGACACTTGATGAGATAGTGCTTAATACTGGGAGATGGCTCTTTGAAAACTTCTGGAAAAAAATGGCAATTCTCTGCCTGTGACAGACCTCCACACAGCATGGTGGAATATTAGAGATGAGGGTTGATAACTCTTTTTTTTTAAGTTCTTGCTGGCTGGAATTGTGAAGAGATTCATTGTTGTCATCTTTGTTCGTCACTATACAAATAAATAACAATAATCAAAACTAACAAATTATTCTGGTTTACTCAGATAAAATCAACACATTCTTGGAAGAGAATTCTGAAGGAAATCACTCCATCTTTACTTCTTGTTTGAAGTTCTGTCTACTAATATGGAAATTGTAGGCTGAGCATTTTCAGTTCAAGTCGTGAATTCTCTATTAAATTGTAAATCTGAAATACTAGCCCTCAAGGACAGTACTTGACAAATACAGCTGATGTCAGATATGGTTTTTTAGTATTCCTAGATGATAAGGAATGAATTTTCTCTGTGGGATTGTTTAAAGTAGGTTGGCATCAGCTTTCTTACCTTCCTCTGCCACTAATTTTGAAGCATGATAGTGAATCACTGGATCGCTATCAGAATCACTGATAGCGATTGCAGAGAGGTGTTTGCTTGCTTTCTCCTCCTCCTCCTTCTGAGCGCTGGCTTGTCCTGGACATGGCATCAACATGAGTAGTGGCAAGATGTGGGCTGCCTGAGCTTGCGTGTTGCCTAATGAAACATATGGCACTTCATCTAATACTAATACTGTCATTTTTGAAAAGATACCTGTGAAACCAAGCAAAATGAGCTGCTTGGGCAGAGGGATGAACAGCGCTTTGTGCAGGATGTTTTGGATAGTTGCTGTCAGCTGAACTGCATATAAAAAGCTAGTTGCAGTATTTTTCCTTCCTTCTCCAGCAGCTTGACCTGGTAGTTTCGCCACGCACGCTTTGTGTGTTTTCTTTTCCCACCCTCTTCCTTTGTGCCCTTCATTTCAGATCTGAATGAGTGTGGACTAAAGCCGCGGCCGTGCAAACACCGGTGTATGAATACCTACGGCAGCTACAAGTGCTACTGTCTGAACGGCTACATGCTTATGCCAGATGGAACGTGCTCAAGTACGGCCAGCCTTGGTGCTTGCTCTTTCCCAGCTTCTCAAAATCCCTGCTCGAGTTTCCCCAGGAAACTTCTATGAAATGAAGATGAGTCCTGAAGTAAAAGATTAATCTTGCTGGAAATTAGGCAGCTGCACAAGATGAGATACTTTTTTTCTAGTTAAATTAGGCTGAAAAAAACAAGAGCAATTGTTTTGATTTTATTAGTTTTGTTAAAAGATTCTCCCAAAGCATTCTTCAGTGCTGTAAATCACTGTTAATTGGCCTTTGAGGACGAGTGCTTGCAGTTTTCATTGCAGCAAGACACCTGCAGTTCTGCTGCCTTATGGCCTTGTGAACATAAAATCTTTTAACGCTGCAGATGTTGGTTGTTTGACTGGTATAAAAATTGTACTGCCATCTCTCTGGAGATCAGGTTCCTACTTGCTCCCATAAAAACAGTTATTTTGAATATCTGGACAGAGGGAAGGGGAGAGAAATTACCTTTAATTAGAGATGCCCCATTTTTAAAATGGCAGTACTGTCCAGGAGGGTCTGTAGTACATACTAGGCTTTATATTCTGGGGACTGCATTCTGTAACACAACTTATTACAATTATGATGGTTTTCTCTTTTTTTTTTTTTTTTTTTTTTTTTTTTTTTTTTTTTTTTTTTTTAAGAGATGTAGTTTGTGGAAAGAAAAATTTTACTAGCAGAGGTATTTCCTCTTTGAAGGATACCTGTCAAACTCAGCAAGCATTTTCCCACTTTTATCATCAATATGTGACATCTTAATTCTGCGAAGTTTTCAGTCATTTTCTAGCACTGATCAGAGTCTTTATCTAAATATATTCAATTCTTTTTCTTCAGATGCCCTTTCTTGCCTGATGGCAAACTGTCAGTATGGGTGTGATGTACTGAAAGGGGAAGTGCGCTGCCGCTGTCCTTCTCCAGGGCTGCAGCTTGGGCCTGATGGCAGGACTTGTGTAGGTAGGTGATCAAATACGGATTTAATTTTTTTTTTTTTCTGCAAAATGCTTTTGTCCTTACACAGAATGCAGCTCAACAGAGGTTTATCAGATGTACTTAGGATGCATCAAACGTGCATTTTGAAGTTGTTAATAATGAGAATTGTAATAGGGCTGTTGCTCAGGTGCCCTCGTGTCAGAGATCGCCAGTGTTTTCCTCCAGTCCCGCAAGTTTCGTTGTCTGCCTAAAGCCCGTATCGACTTCTTGGTATCGAAGCCCTTGGCCACTCCTGCTACTGGGTCACTTAAAACTATTGCTAACTCAGAAATACCTGCCTGCATTAAAAAAGAGATGGGGAGATCACCTTTCCCTCATACCCAGCAAGGTGGTGCCTAGCTCAGTGCTTAGAGGGATAATTTGTAAAAATCATTGATAATATAGTGGGGCAAGGGGAAGGTCTGTGCATGCTCCCAGTGTTAGTGGGATTGAATCTGCTCTTTCTTCCATACTGTGAAAATTCCAGGTTAAAATAAACACAGGAACTCAATAGAAGTGAAATGTTTTGTTCCCGTGTTTGTGTACGTGGAAAAGGTGCTTATGGTTAATCAGACTCTACTATGGTCTGAAGAACAGTGTGACATGTGATTTCATTAGTCATTAACTATATAGCCTGAGGGGATATGATGGTCCAGTGATTTTATTATTTATATTCTGTGAAGTGCTACAATTCCAGAACCAGTAACAACACTTGCACTGAAAGATTTTAAGAAAATGAGGATATCCTAATCATCCATTTAGGTATCTTGGCTATCCACAGGGCAGGTGGTTCTCCAAGTGCCTGACCCATGCTGACCAAGAATTTGTTGGTAGAGAAAAGGACAGACTCTAGATCTTCTGATGTGAAGAGCAGCTTCCACATCAAGTCAGGGGCTTTCTGAAGTGCATGATTGGCACGTCTGTGTATGGAAAAGAAAGGAAGGAACAGGAGGAAAAAAACCTACCATTGTTACATGCTGAAGCGATTAAGTTGTGATAAATCTCATTGTGGATATTATGGCACAGAGATCTTTGGAATATACTTGTGCCATGTCGTACTGAGCTGAGTGATTTTAAGTACAAATTCCAGAAAGTTACACCAAGTAGAGAAATTTGCTAGAAAAAATACCTATAACATTCTCCTAGTGTGCATTTTTCTATTCAGGCAAACTTCATACTTTGAAATAAAAAAGGTGTACTTTAATGCCAAAGACTAACACTCAAACCAGTCCTATGAAGGTCTTTGAGTTCTTCAGTGCAGTTTTCAAAAAAACCCTTTTTTTTCCCCAGAAAGGCAAAGAACTGTGTACCCACGTTTTAGTTGGGTGTGCATCATTCATAGTGATCTCACAACCTGTTCCTAAAATTTCCACAAGAATTTCAGAGCAGCCTTGTACAATGCAGAGAAAATAGTTACAACAAGACATGTCTGTTCTTCCTGCATCGTAACATAATGTTCTCCCCTTTTTTGGTAAGAAATGATTGTGGCATGCACCCTTTCTGTGTTATTTCTCTATCAAGTTTGAGTTGCAGTAAATACCTCGAAGAATTGAAGCTACTTGGGACTAAGGCTATGCTTTTTCCTCATGTTTGTACAAGCTTGTCACTGTTGGGGAGGTTGTTGGCTCCAGCAAGGGTCTGGATAATGCTGCAGTACAAATAGAAGTGTAGGTGGTGGTAAGAAAATTGAAGTGTGCGTTGGCTTCAGCTCATGAAATCCTTTTTTGAGGAGAGTTTGAGAGACAGCTGGGAATGCAATGCTTTTTTTTAGCACAGGTGGAAATTCCTCTAGGCATTATTCTATTTTTAGTTGAACACTTGCTGTTCATTCTCTTGTTTAAACTGTTCCTTCCAGACAATCAGTAAAGAGCCACCGATTTGGCTATAAAGGTAAATCGTATAAACTAAATTACAACAAAGTGAAAAATTAATTCAGCAAAGTATTCAGTGAAAATGTGGCTTAAACAGCTAATTCATTGATTAGTAGCTCTTGAATCAATAAATCAGTCAGTGTTGCCAGGTTTTTGGATTGGGATTTTCATTTAATGAAATGAGCCATATACACATTTTAGCTTCAAATGGTCTGAAATTATTTGAGGGCTGAAAATAATGATTTTTCACTATAAAATTAATTCTTTCCTTTTCGTGTGTTTAAAAATTTGAAAATATGGCCTTGTAAACTTAGAAATCTTACTATTTTTATATTAGTCTCATTTTGTGCTTGAGTTGGTAATGTGGTCATACTTGCAGCAAGAGAGAGAAGCAATTCTGCTTCTCTGGTGGACACACATCCACACTCATTAGGTGCTGACCATCACACTGCCTCATGTGCCTTTGGAGCAGCTCCCTGGTGCTGAGGTGAGAATCCAAATCCCCCCTCCCTGCCCTGCTTTTTCATAGGAAGCAGGTAGGAACCACAACGTGTTGCAGCAGGCAAAGGGAACCAGCTCTACACCTTTTGGTCCAGGTGTGGATTGACTTGGAAGAAGCCACAGTCACTCTGCTGTTTGAGAGCTGCAGGAAGCTAGTCACAGGCACTTTCATATCATCCTGTGGCTACTGATCAAAAAGTGGGTTTCCCCTCAGTCTTCTGACATCTACACACTTCTCAGTATATGCAAGTGGAAGGCTGTTACATTTTCCCATATTTTTACATCAATTTTGAGTGGTGTATTGATTAGCAGTTCAGTCTTGTATCTCTAGGACATATAACTGCCTACCACTACACTGCTGCCATAATTTAACATAATTTTTGCCTTATTTTAATTTGCAAAAATGTGAATAAATATGAATATGTACAGAGGAAAAAGCAGGACATGCTACATTAGGTTTTTAAAGATCTTAATCCATGCCATGATGAGGTGTATTCAGTGGCTAACCTTTTTCAGACGGAACTACTTTTTGAGTTGTGGTTTAAAGATTTAAGAAAACCAACCAAAACCAGCAAAGAGCACAACTAACTCTTAGTAATCAAGAGTCTGAAACTTGCAGCCTTGAAATAGTATTTTAATAAAGGGTAGAAAATTGTGACTTGTAGATTAAATCATAATAAGAAGTGTGCTAGAGTTTGTAAAACTTAGTAACATATGCAAAGCCTAAAATGTTAACAATAAATTCAAATCAAGAGACAGATTTATAGGAAGATTCAGGCATGTGGAGAGGTGCCCAGCATTGGCCTTGTTTTCTTTCTCATTGAGGCCTTTACTTCACCATTCCAGCAGTGCTCTTGATGGAGAGAGAGCAGAGGGGCCAGGAATGTGGGAGCTCAGGGTTGAATCCCTACTGTCCTCAGTAATTCTTCATGCAGAGTGGGACAGTGCCAGCAGGAGCTACTGGGACAACCCATCTGGCCGGTAATTCATGGCTTTGGGTCATTCCTTTTGGCTGTGGGAACACAGCTCAGAGAAGCTGAAGCTCCATCTCCCCCGCCTCAGGTAGCTGCCCTAACTAACCAGCAGCTTTGTGGTAGCATTATTTCTGTGCAATGCAGGAGACTCTGCCTTGTTCAGGCCTCTTTTCGCCAGAGCAGCAGGGCATCAATCACTCGGTTTTGTTTTGCACTCTTGACACCGGCAGCTGAAGTGCTCCTTTTGGGAAAAGAACTGCATGGAGAGCAAAATCTTGCTTTCCCGTAGATGAAGAGCCTGATAGAGCTGCAGAGCGAAGGCTTGAACTGTGCCCTGTAGATAAGCGGCAGACGCGAGGAGCTGCGTGCGTCAGAAGCAGCCGTGCGTGGCAGGTCTCTGCCTCGGAGGAGAATTCGTGTTTAGGCACTCAGCAGCCCCAGCTCGGTGTCCAAGCACTATGGAGCGAGTGGCAGCGTGAGCAGCTTTTGTGTGTCAGCCTGACCTCCTCTGAGAGTTTCCCAGCAGTGGGTGAGCATCGGCTGCTCCCTGGGCATCTGCCTGTGACCAGAGCTGAACTGAGAGGGCACAGCCAGAGGAAGTGCTTAGGTATCGCTGCTGGCTGACCAAGGGCCCTTATGAAAAATACTTTGGCTGTTCTTTAGCTTTCCATTACCTGAAACCAGTTTCATTTAGACCGCGTGCATTGTATTTTAACTGTTGTTAAGAATAATACGGTTCCTTCGTTTCCACAGATGTTGATGAATGTGCTACTGGGAGGGTTCTCTGTCCACGATTTAGGCACTGCGTTAATACTTTCGGAAGCTACATTTGCAGGTGTCATAAAGGCTTTGATCTGATGTACATCGGAGGCAAATACCAATGCCATGGTAATAACAAGCTGTTTTTTATGTGAAAGTAACAAAGCTGCATATTCCAAAACAAAATAAATGATTCAGAGGAATGTTTATTTATTATAGCTGAAATGTTGAAGCAGGTCATTTTACACGACATCAGTATTTTAAGAGCGGGTGGATTATAGAAATAGACTGTGAAAGAGAAGACGTATATTTGGCCCACATTCTTGTAACTGGTTCTTATGTGGAAGCTAGTGGGGAGAGCGGAGCTGATGATCCCAGGAATTCCTTTCCAAAGCCTTTTTTCCTGTGGGGTTCACTGTCACTGGCAGTTGTAGGCTTGGAGCAGTGCATGAGCTTAGGCTGTGTCTGAGCTGTAACACTGGTGTGCTCCATAGCATGCCCCAAGATCCAAGATAAGAAAATGTGCACACCCTAGCTCCTCCCAACCCAGACTGCCCAACTTTCCTTCCCTTGAAGACAGGTGGAGAAGAGGCAGGAGTTGGGAAATAACCTGTTTTTGTCTGGACATGAGACTGGAATGCAGCTAGTATATGCCCTTCAACAAAAGTATTCCCAGATCTCTCTGCCTTAGTTTCAGAGGGTCTCAACTGGTTATAATTCTTCCACTGAAAAAAAGATCATGCAGAGTTAATAAGGCATTGCTTTGTTTGCTTAAGTATTTTTTTTTTTGAGAGAAATTTGTATTCAGAGCACTGGAATCTGCAGATTTTTGCTTGCATCAGTGACAATAAATGTGGATATGCCATATGAAAGGTTTCCAGCAGTTTCTACTTGATGCAGAAACATCTATACAGATGTATAATATAGGAAGTATTTTATGAAGAAAAACCAGTTTAATATCTGTGTGATTACGAACATGCGTATTCCTACACTCAGTTTTTTTCTTATTCTGTCACCTGTAAGAAGTGGTTGTTTAAGTTGTGATTTAAATGATCTCAACTGCAGTCTACCCATGGCATGTCTGAAGCTGATGCTAAGGTATAAGCTGAGCAATACCAAAGTTGCCAATAGTCCCGATTTTCCCTAATGTTTGTATCACCATGTTAATTTGTGACTATTTTCCTTTTCCCACTGACAAAAGTTTGTTTGTTTGTTTGTTTGATAATCAAAATCGTAATAGTGTTTGGGGTTTTTGCAGGGATAAGCACAAAGTCAGGTTTCTTTGAAGCAAACGATTTTTTAATGTAAATTTTCTGTTGCAGATATAGATGAGTGTTCCCTTGGGCACCATCAGTGTGGTAGTTTTTCACACTGCTACAACACTCCAGGATCCTACAAATGCAAATGTAAAGAAGGGTACAGAGACAATGGAACAAACTGCATACGTATGTAATGCTCCTTTTAAAATAGAGATTCTGAAAGCTTAGGTGTCCCGTTTTGTAAACTTTAAAGTGCAGCACTATCAGGCTCAGTTTCTCTTAACTATTTTTAATACTAAATAAGGGGCTGGGGAATGTAGTTGGAGTTTTCTAGGTCTTAGCATGCCTTGGTAAAAATATCTTTCCCTGAGACATTTTCATAATTAGAAAGAGATTCACCTCTCCCTATTCACAGCTTGATTCTAGAGATTGCTTGAGGATGAGAACAACTGAGTAAGCAGGGTAGGTCTGATCAAACAGTGCATATTACTCATACCCTGTTGTTATGTACACTCCACAACTGGCCTGTTTCAGCAGCTCACCCCATCCACTCCCTGCTGCTTCCCAGATGTGAGCAGAGCCAGGAGGGAGGATTTCTCTGGAACGATTTGCTGTTGGAAAATTCCCTTGGCCACCTTACTCTTGAGAGAGGAAGCCACCCCCTTGGTACAGAACAGGCTGTCGGAGCTCCCTCATATTTGACTTCCCACGAGACTGTGCAGCTCTGTGACATCTGCTGGATCTTTTTGATCCTGCGTTCCTTTGTGGGATCTGGTCTTTGGTGACTCACTGATCTCTTTAAAGAGCAGTACCTTTTTTTTTCCCTTTGGCTGTAGCTGTCATGGTAAAAGATGTTCTTTCACATCCTGAGTGCTTGCGAGTATATGTGGGCATATTTCACGTGTGTTCCTGGGACATGGTCCTAAGGGGCATTTTATATTTTAATGTACTATAAATGTCAAAACTGCAGGGTATTCAAAGGGACAGTAATAAACAAGTGGCCAGAGGGAAAAACTTTTTACCTGCTATCATCAAACATTTCACTGTTTAACAAACAGAAGTTCTTCATTTTAACTGTGTTTTATACTTGAAACGCTTGTACACAGAATGTGACTAGAGTTCTTACTGCGCCTTTTAAGATCTCCAGTGAGATATAAAAGGCTTATTATCCAATAGGAAATAACAAAACAGATATTCTTGTGTTTCATGTCTGCAGAAACTCTCCTTGTGAAACCAAATTAAAATTTGTTGTCCTTTCTTTATGAAACATTGGAGGAGATGGTACTGTGGGCACTGTCACTGTGGTGAAAGTGGTCCTTAGTCCACCACCTCATTTTTGTGAAGGCTGAAAAATGTCATTTACTTAGTTTCCTGGTGTTTAGCAAAGGGAAGGATCTAAATGAAGGCTGGCTTGGTTCAATCTCTAAAATGATTACTGCTTATTGACAAGGAGAAAAGTTTAGGAGAGGCCTGCAAGAACTTTCTTAAGCCAAAGGTATCTGCCCATCTGTGACCAAAATGGTTGTGACATTGGGGTCTTAGTAAACTTGCTTTCACTCCTGATAATGAACTTGTCCTATTTAGAGGGCTGCTTAACCCATGGTTTCCTGCCTGTGCTTTTTTAACCAGCAGTGCTTTTGTGTAAGTTTTGCCGACTCTGAAAGAGACTTGATGCTTGAGAGGAGGTGGGATGGAAGTGTCTTGACCTTCAGTTATTCTAAATTATCTCTAAACTGCTGCAATGCCAAGTACGACCTAAATGGATGTGATAAGTTAGCAGTGCTGATGCTAAAATGTGTTTCTAACTAATGGAAACCTTCAGAGGAAGAAAAATTATTTAATACCAGTCTCTCTGTGTCATAATGAAATAGATTGTTAAGTTTCTAGAGTGAGAGGCTGAGATATCCATTTTGGTCCCATTTTCATTCTCTTTGCAGTTATTCCTATTGTTAGGATTGAACCACCTGGTCCATATCACATATTCAAGGGCAATTGCACTCTCCCTGAGGGAGGCAGTGGTACAACAAGTAGGATTGTTGATGCTGAAGGCACAATTCCTCAGACCACTGCGTGTACCTGCTTTTGTTACAGAAAGGCCAGTGACCAGGCCGACGGCTCGTCCGACGCCTGTGCCAACTCAAGCTGCACCCAGGACAACGACTCGACTGACACCCAAGCCAGCCACGAGATATGTGCCAGTGACAACAAGGCCGGCCACGACGCCAGTGACAACAAGGCCGGTCACGACACCAGTGACGAAGCCTCCGCCTCCAACAACGCCTCCGCCTACAACAGTGAGACCCACACTACCACCACAAAGAACTCCTCTGGTAACAACTGAAGAGCCTTCATATGTTCCCATTGAAACTACATCTCCCCAAGGAGTTATAGATGACAACAGGATCCAGCCAGATCCTCAGAAACCCCGAGGAGATGTGTTCAGTAAGTAATTTTCTGTATGCTTTTGTTTATCAAAGCTGTAGATGCAGTGAGGTGAAAGCATGCACTACACTGTTTGGGTTTTTTGGAACACTGTACCATTGAGAACAGAGAAATGAAACTGAAAATGGTCATATGGTAAAGCTGCACAAGTAGTTGATTTTATTACCTAACAAAAATTTGGGAAGGAAGTTCTGAATCAATTAATCAAGAACATGTTTGCTTTTCCCCCCTGAAATTATTGAGTATATTGTCATGTAGAAGTACTTAATTATGCTTTCAGATGAAGGTTTTAGGGAAATGAAAGACATTTTATTGTAAAGTACTGAAGTGCAGCATAACTCATAAAGTAGTCAATGGATTCAAATTCAGAGAGTTGAGAGTCAGTCTTAAACAAAGTATTACCATAGCTTTAAGAACAGTAAAGAAATGGGATCATGCCTGGTTACCTAAAGACTTCTGTGTGACCTATTTTGTATGGGTTCAAATAGTCTAAGATGTTCATGACTAAACAATGGGAAAAATGCATAAAAATAGCATAGAAGGTCATTTTATGGACCTTGTCTGTGGAAAGGGATACATGAAAAGCTGAAGATAGTAAAGATTCTCAGTGCATGAACACATGTAACTTTTAAGAGCTCCTCTGAAATCTACAGCAGCATTGTGCCAGCTTTAGTGCATACCACAGAAGACATTACTGGCACTTACAGAGCTGTGCATATCTGCCAAGAAATACTCAACACCCGATTTCATCTTTAGTCCTGCGGCTAATTTTAGAGGTGGGGAGGGTGTGTTGGATCACTTCTTCAGCTTGTTGTACAGTAAAGCTGCTGAAGCAATGTAGTAGAAAGAAAAGTTTGCTGTCTCAGAGCAGGTGCACAAGAAACATGGGAGTTTTTTTCTGGTTGGTTTGGCATCTGTGTGGTAATTTCTTGGGCTTTGTTGTTGTAAGTCATTACTCAGTGAAATACTTTGTTCCTTGTAAAGGAGTTTTCCCTGTGACATTTTATCTGTTGTAGACAGATAAATTGAAAATGGAGAGAGAAGCTGACAGAAGACAAATCCTGGTACTGCTTAGTAGAGTGTACTTTTGGCTTCATATTCAGTTAAAAATACAGAAATATGTTTAAGTGAAATTCTAGAAGGAAATATAATGAAGATTTACAAAACTTAATCTAACGGGAACCAACAGTTAAAAATAGAGTTTTGTGGAAATTATTGTAGACTCCAGCATTGTGCTTCCCAGGTGTCTTGTGTTGCAAGTGTTCTCTGGAATTCTAAAGCAGAGGGATAGTTTTCAGCTATTTTGATGAAGTCATAACAATCCTCTGTGTAAAGCTTATTATTTACAATTAGTCTTTCTGTATTGTCCCTAGAGGCTAGATTTTGAAGCTGATGCTTTCAATACATATGCTACAGATATAGGAGTTTGGAAAATAGGAAAGTAAAAGCCTTTTGAGTTTGGCTTGGTCTGGCTGCAGCTTACATTATGGTACATACAACAAACACAGGATCTTTGCAAAGTGTTTCTCAGCTATTGGTTTAGGTCAGCTGCCACCCTCTGAGGTTTTTCATATACGTACATGGCTTCAAAGGCTTCAGTGCACAGCACAGCAGGACTGAAACGGGTCAAGCACCAGCTGTTCCTGTCCTCAGTAGGTAATACAGGGACAGACAGTCCTCAGATCAAGTCAACAGATGTCTGTCTTCAAGCCCATAGGATTTTTTTTTTTTTTATTCCCTGCAAGAGGTATACTTTATATACATATATGTGTGACATAACTGTGACTGAAAGCGTACTCCACTTGTGCTCCAGATGATGCTAGTAGTGTGATCCTTACTGAAGCTGGTGTCTTTTTTTTTCTCCTCACTCTTATCTTTTTCTCTCCTTTCCACTCTGCTTCCTGCTCTGTTTTTCTCTCTTTTCTCTTCTGGACACTTTGAAAGTATCATCTAGGTCACTGGAGTCCTCTCCTACTTTCTCTCTGTCTAGAAGCATTTGTGTATAGGGAGTGCACAAAAGCATTTGTTAAGGATTTGAAACCTACAGTGGAGTGCAAAACAGTTCTGTTTCAGAAGAATGTGCTACTTTCTCAAAGAAAGCATTGCTTGTTGAGTAAGGTGTTTCTTCACCTGTTGAATCCTGCTACTGTAGGAGTTTGTGGGGAAGAGGAGAAGTTACATTTCCTCATGTGGGACATTTAGAAAAGCAGGTAGGAAAGTTATAGCCACATACATTACTACAGTGGGATGCACAGAGCATGGCTCTGCCTCTCCTCAGTACTGAACTTGAAAGGAAGGGGAGTTTTGAACTATTTCCTTCAGCTTCTTTAAAGCTGTTTCTGTTTCAGTCTCACCTACATCATATATCTTTGCAATATTCCTGGGTTGTGGATATGAGCTAATTTTGTTTGGCTTGTACTGAGCTTCTTTAGGTTCATTTCCCCACATCAACTGCTTCTCCAGTCGAGGCAGCAAAGAAGCCAGTTCTCAAAAATTAATTTGCACTGTGGTCCCCACATGCCTGCCTGGAAAGAGAAGAAAGAGCCTTGCTCTTGCTGCCTTTATTTGTTTCCCACTAGAGAATACAGGAAGCAATTAGTAGTCGTGTAACTCTTATTTTCTTGGAAAACAGAGGAGAAAAATGAATGTTAGAGCCACTCAGGTCATGAAGTAGGATTTAACTTCAGTTTTGTAAAGTCTTCAGAAGAATTTCTGTCATATTAGGTGGTTGCTTCCTCCTGTGTCCCCAAGGGTTTTTGTATTCCAAAGAGTCACAAAAGGTAGTTTTCTATCACACAGGGATGGGCAAAACCCAGCACAGAGAGCACTGTACCCAGCAACCACTAGCAGTTCTGGTCCTCCAGCCCTTAAGATCTCCTAAAGACTTCAGTATTTGAAGTTGTGTTTTCAGCTAGGTTATCTTGTGATGCACAGACATTTCCCTTCCTTTTTTCCCATGGGGCTCCAAAGCCTTAGCCAAACTTGGAGGAAGCAGCACTGCTTTGCTCTGCCATTGAATAGCTACTACTTCTGTCAGGCAGTCCGTGGCAAAGGGGCCATTGGCTGCTGCACAGTGATAGATTCCCTAGTGTACCAGACCAAATCCTGCAAATCCTGGTGCTCTGGGATTGGTCCACATCAGGAGAGGAAACATGCTGGGGCAAATGTACTTTTTTTTACGCAAGCATATCTCAAATTCTAGTTTTTTGTTAGTTAACCTTTTCATGGGGTACCCTTGGTGACTGACTCCTTGCTCCCTATTTTCTCCCTTTGTTGTTATTTGATCTGCTGTTCCACACACTGACTGAGTAAACTTTACCTAGGCTTTTACTTTAGAGCTCTCTTGAATATGCTGCTCAACTTGAAATGAGCTGAGGTCCAGAGAAATTGCTCCGTTCAGGAGTGATGAAGAGCACAAATGATAAAAATACTGATAATGTTATTTAAATGCCTTTGCAATTTTTGAAAGGTATTGAGTTGTTGCTTTTCTTTTGATACTTTACCCCTTTTCTAAAAATGCCTGCAGTGACTTTGGGGAGCTGCTTTTTCAGAGAACAAAAAAAATTAGTATTTTTTAAAATGGAATTCCTACACTTGGCCTTTGAACCACTTAGTCAGATGCAGACAGTGGAATCTGGCACCAAGGATAATCTTCTCCTGATATGGATGTGGGGGGAATGGCAATGAGAGAGGAATGCAGTGATAGCTTAATATTTAACTATTTCAGGACTGATACAAACTACAGTGAAGTACAGAGGAATCTTGTCTAGTTATAAGTCTCCAACAAATAGAACAAACTTCTCAATAAGACTATGAATGCTTGCTAGCATTGGAATCTGGATGATAAGCACTAAAAGCATAAACTTAAAGCGTAATACTAGATATCAGCAGAGCAAGAACAAAACCCCCTATCTGTATTAAAAGACAGTTCAGCAGTTTTCCTCCTTAGCCCTTAGTGGAGCTGAAAAGATTGGAATTAGGAAATGTTTCTCATAAGAGCTATTAAAAATGTAGAGATTGGATTAAAACTTGATTCTTTCTTTTCTTCCTCTCAGTGACTGCAAAATCCTTAGTGCTGTAAGGGCAGTTTAGTGATCCTTGAAGCTGTTGGAAAAAGGGAAATAATAAAAACAAAGGATAGGAGGTTTGTTATTCCTTGGTATCATTAGAGCAGCATTATTTTACAACAGCATTTCATTTGTCTTCGCTGTTCTGGCACCTTTTAAAATGTATGTGTCTTTATATTTAAGCATTTAAGATAGGTGCTTTGTTCCTGTTGGTACTCTGGAGTTCAATCATGAGATCTTACAAGTCTCACCCTCAATCAGTCTTCCAGCAAGTTTTGTCCCCAGATCTGATATGCAGGCTCCTGTACACTCCTTGTTTAGCTGTGTTTCCCTGAAACTCAGTTGGCACTCTGCACCTCCTAAATGGATGTTCATACAAAAGCAGGCAGGCCACTTTGCAGAAAACCTTCTGCAAAGATAAATACCAAGGTGCTCGATTTCAGTAAAACTGAATGAGCCTTGTAACTGCCCGAGAAATGCAAGACTGGACTTTAGAGTGGTGGCATGCTGACACCGTTGTGTCTCCCCTCATATGTAAATAGTGCTGGAGAGGGTGGCACAGTCCACGAAAGCCCTTCCTGAAATAATTCTTACTGCAGAATTTGAATCCGTAGACTGTTAAGAAACATACCCTGGACAGTGGGGGTGTCCAAACAAAAGGGTGAAATATACCTCTCTGTTGCCTTATCTTTTTAGCCCAGCGTATTTCAAAATCTTCCATGGAGGAAAACAGGACTTATTCTTGTTTTCTCAGTCTTACTGACCTCTGGACTACCCTTACTTTTAGCTATTTTCTACTAGTTGTATGTGAGATCTCATCACTTGTGAGAATTTTTTGCAAGTGGGATTTAACAGCTTTCAGTCGTAACTATTCAGTCAAAAAAAATCTTTGTCCTTTTTTGTTGTTGTTTTTGTTTTGTGTGGAGTGGAATTGTTCTTACAGTGCAAAAGCAGTGTTTTGTGACAGCCAGAGAACTGCATTATTAATAATAGTAACAATTACTAGTAACATGAAGTTGCATTCCATGTTTTAATTTTGTAACGCCAAAACAGCAAATACTCTGTTCATTGCAAACAAGCTGATATTTATACATGCACTTTCTTATGCTCCCAAATTCAGCAATTAGCAAGTAAATCAAAAGAAGCTCTATTGTTTTCACAAAGGTTAAAAAACCTGAAAAGAAATTATTCTTCTTTAATATTTAATAATCAGTTATTTAATATTTTCCCCCAGATTTGTGCATCTATGAAGAAGTTAGCTCATGAACTTTGAGAATATGGTAGTGTTGATGTATTGGCTCACTCAGAGCTTATAAAATTCTCCAAGAAAAAGAAGCCAAGTTTCTATTTAACAAGCTTTATCAAACCATTGAAGTTAAGTGAAAAGCACACTGATGGACTATATAAAGTACACAGAAAGGGCTTGGAAAGCTTGCAGAATATGATTGTGCCAAATACTTTCTCCCACGATCGCCACTCAATATATTGGTTGTCGTGGCATAAAGAAGTGTACATGTGGGTCATATTTAGAGTTCTGCATCTCTTATGGTAACCCTTGTTTCAAATTGAGTGCACATTCCTGTAATTAGGTCTGAGCACTGAAGTGACTGTGTTAAAGCACTGCAGCACATTCTTCTAGA
This sequence comes from Callaeas wilsoni, assembly GCA_013398955.1. Lineage (NCBI taxonomy): Eukaryota > Metazoa > Chordata > Aves > Passeriformes > Callaeidae > Callaeas > Callaeas wilsoni. The sequence continues at coordinate 38,931 of VWPU01002382.1, forward strand.
AGTTCATAAAGAAAGAAAGTGTTTGGAAAGGACTCTCGGGGAATTTTTTAAAAAATATTTTTGCAGAGCTTTAATTATAGGCAGATATACCAACTTGAATTTGGAGAACTGAATTTGCTTGTATGCGTGCATAGATGTAACCCAGGTTTGTAGAAAACAGCAGTGCATTAGAAATGGTACTTCAGGAAGTAAACTGAACTAGTTTACAAAATAAGTTCCTAATATTTTTTGCAGTATTTTATATAAATAAGGAAAACGACAGACTGGGAAGAGGGTGCACAGGACATGTACCTTAAAACCGTGACTCCTGAGTATCCTACAGATCTTAGAGCATGGCAGAGAGTTTCCTTCATGCTCCTTGCCACAGTGCTCATTTAGAATCTTTAACGACCTGCCTGTCAACCTGTGGTTCGAGCCTTTGGCCTTGAAGGGAAAACTTCAGGTGCAGGGAAAGAACAGGAAGAGATGGAGGTGCAGAGTGTTGCTCTGTGTTACCCTAGATGAGAAGAGGTTGCAGGCATCCCTTTGCTGGTGGGCGCATGGGGGATCATGGGTGATGGCTGTGAGGTTCCTCGTGGGCTGGAGTCCTCCTGTAGGTCAGGGAGAGGGCAGTTTTCCTCCCAGCTGCCGAGGGCTGGCCTGTGTCCATCCCTGTGCACGTGGCAGAGGTGAAGGCACTTTGGGAAAAGGCCCTGTGTCTGTTCCAGACCAGCAGTTACTGCCCCTACACGTGCTGCGCTCGCAGCTCTGAAGCGGATTGCTGACTTGTTCTCCACAGCATGGAAAACCAACAGCATCTTCTTCCCTTGGCACGGCCTGAGGTGAGGAGAGGCAAGGTGGTGGCCCTGGGTGTGCAGCACTGATTTGCTCGTTCAGCTGTCCCACCTACGTAGTTCAGGGTGAACAGTGGATTTACATGACTGAATATAATATTTGTGTGTGGATGTGCTGCAAGGCAATTACTGGCCTAGGTCCTGTGGACTGTGCACATCTGTAAGGTTTCCTTCACGTTAAATCTCAAGGTTTTTAATCACGTCAGAAAAATAGCCCAGGTGAAACAAAGCAGCAAAAATACTTTTTACAATCAAGGTACCTTTAAAAATTAGCAGTCCTCTAATACTCAAGTCAACCTTAAGTCTGAAGCTGTTTTGAGCATTAATATCCTAGACTGCAGATAGACATAATCTAAAATCTGCAAAGGATTAAAAAGAAAACAAAAATAGAGAGATTTAATTATTCAAGTAATGACTATTATATTTAGGAACGCATTCGTTTCCTACAGATTTTGAGCTTTTTAACTATTTGTTTTTGTTGTATAAAATTTTTATTCAAGATCTCTAGCCTAGAATAGTACTTTAAAAATACATTAGAGTTTGCTTATTTTGTCCTAGTTTCTAAATCTTTCTTTTCTGTCTTCTGGCTTTAGAGGAGCTCTCGCAGCAGTGCTATTTTCATGTTGACCTAGTGCAAAAGAAGTTCCTTCTTAACCTTTGATTTGATTTTCTGAAAACAACAGTCCTTTCAGTCATCTTAACTCTTCTTGTTCTCACTTGCCCCTGAAGTCTGTAGAGACATTAATAGTTATTTTAGCACTGCAAATGGAAAACATGTCAAGTTTTTAATAGATAAGGCCCTTACAAATACCTTAGGTGTCAGAGGTGCCTATAAAATCTAAGGACATGTCTGAAACACATTACTACTGTTATGAATTATGCATTAGACCTGCCTCTAAAAGAGGAATTTTCCAAGACAGCTCTATTTAGTGCAATCTGTTTATCTCTAGCTGACAGCTGTCCATCAGGCAAGAAATCTGCATGAGACTTAGGCACAGCATCTTCAGAAATACGTGGGAGTCCTTGTAGCCACCTGACTTTGGCAGCCATCACTCCCACAAAGACCTCATAAATTTCAGGTTGTCCTGGATGCTGAACGTCTAATAACCTCTGGGCCTCTTAATCACCCAGAGCTGTTCATTCTCCTTGCAGCTGGGAACAGCAGCTGAAGGACAGGCTGTGCTGGAAAGCAAAAAGTATAATTACAGTTGAATTCCAGCTTCCACTAGAGCTCCTCCTTCTCAACTCCCAGTACAATCTTGGTAATTGTTTCGGGAGCTCTAATCCTCTGCAGATAGATGGATGTACCTTCACCTGTATTTCAAAGGTGGGGCCTCTTCCAAGTCCTGCTGACTCCTGTTGAGGTTCTCCTATAAGTGTCTGTGGAAGGGTTGAGTGAGGACTTTCATGTGGCTTTATTTTATTGAGAAACCACTGTCTCTGAAAATGCATTTGGAGAGGAATAGTGTGATTCAAGGTCAAAGCTTTCCCCCTGGTTAAAGAAGAGCTTTCATTCAAAGGGCCTTTAGGAGATTTAGAATCACCTTTTACAGTGATTAGGTAAATGTTACAACACAAGCCATAAATCACATAGGCATAAAGTTGATGAGCCTTTGTGTCGAATATAATTAAATATATTGAAGTCTCCAGGAAAAGCACAATGCCCAGAGCTGCTCTGCTGGGTTTTGTTAAAGATAAAGCTAGTTAGTGACCTACTTCCTTATCTCTTTCATTTTTTCTCGCAGTTCCACGCCAGCCTGGAGTGAGCAACAACCTGTTTGAAATACTTGAAATTGAAAGAGGGATTACAGCTGATGAATTTGAAGCAAACGATGACCCAGGTAAGGACCATGTCTCCTATTCAGGACCTAGGGTTTATGATTTTTTGAGATTTCTTGGGGGTTTATACATTTTTCAGGACTCCTACATCTTATGCCCCTCTTTTAAACTATGTTTTATAAAACCATATAAAACCAACCCCTTGCCAATGTGGACCATTACACTTCTACTTCCTGAAAAACTTAGCACAAAAATAGTGTGAATTGTTAATAATACAAGGGTCCTTTTTATTGTTTTAGTATTTTTGCAGATTCTTTTCCTAGGGCTCCTTCTTCTACATTTAATTTGCATACTTACTTGCTAGTGTCAACCACATGGGAAACTGAAACGCAAAACAATCTGAATCACTTCTGGGGTGTTTTTATGACTTCCTGCTGTGTTCTGCCAGGTGTGCTGGTGCACAGCTGTGATTTCGACAGTGGGCTGTGCGGATGGATCAAGGACAAAGACGATGACTTGCACTGGGAACCAGTGAGAGATGCATCAGGTAAGTGATCTGTGTACAATCACATCCTGCAGTTGGAAGAACCACCCAGGCTTGAGGTTGATGATCGTTCCTGCTTCAGGACAAATTACACAGCTTCTGTTCCCTTTAGTTCTGGGGTATATTTCACACCGACGCCTCTTCTGTGTATAAAAAGCAAAATTGAGGATTCCCAATGAGAAAGAGCAATTGAAAATTTACACTTTTATCACAGCTGACATCTTTAAAATAGGAATGTCTCTGAAGGAGTAGTAAATGTACTCAGCAAAAGTTTGTCTTAAAAGAATCTGAAGAAATGAAAATGTGGACTACATAAGAATTTTTATTTATGGTGAATCAAAGCTTATTTTTCAAACTTACCATGTAAACATAATTATTTCTCTATCACTAGCAAAATTATAGAAAATACTGGAAGTAGCCTTTGTTTTGCTGCCAAATATAATGTGCTAGTTTAATTGCTCAGATTGCTGTAGCTTGGAGTAGAATTCAATAAAATCAATCTGTATGTAGGAAAAATGTTAAGCAACTGGAAGGCAGACAAGTTAAATGTCCAAACGCAGAGGCTTCTGAAAATGGGATTGTTTGGGATGATAAAAAGTGACATTACACCAGACCTTAGAGGGAGTGTGTAGCAGCTGCTTGCAGGACAGGAGACTGGCATCAGCGCTGGTGGTCAGGCACATCAACAGCCCTTCCCTCTTGCTGTCCCAGGAAGTGGGAGATATTTTGTGCCCTATTGATTTGGTGTGGCACTGAGAGGTTGCTGCCCTTCCCCCGGCAGTGCCGGCCCTGCCGTGCAGGGGATTAGACACACATCCCTGGCTCCTGTAATGACGGGATTACTTCATCCCCGAGGAGCAGCCTTTGAAGCGCACAAAGCTCACTTTATGTGAGCGGTGGCAGCCTGCGGAAGGAAACGCGACAGCGGTACAGGTTGAGATCAGGGAGGGCGAGGGCACTGAGCCATTTTCCTCATGCAGCACCTGCCACAGCTGCCTGGCCTTACGCTGCCACTGATGGGCAAGTTACCAAAGGTGCCAAGTTACCAAAGTTACTTCCACTGCAGCGGGTCACCTGGCACCTTTGCCAGGCTCCTTGGCTGCCTCAGTGGAAGTGCTGTGTTCACTGCCTGGGCAGGGGTCCCGCCACACACAGGCTGCTCTAGTACTTCAGGAGCTCCTTGTGACACTCAAAAAGCCTTGGGAAGGGCTGGGAGAGCGGAGCTCCTTCGTCCTGCGGATGAGAAAACAGGCAGCTGTCTCCTGCTTGCAGAGTGGCACTTAAAAAAAAAAACCCACATAATTCATACCTTTTTTGAAGCAACCGATTTAAAAATCCATTTTTTTTAAAGTCAGTCACTCAAAGCATCTTCATTTTCTGTACCCAAAAATTGTTGTTAATACATACTAAGTTAATAAGTTAATACATACTTAGTTTTAGGAACTATGATTTTTAACTGGCTCTTTTTGGTCAGACTTTTTCCCTGCGTTGCTTCCCAGTAGTCAGGACAAGCTCAGCTTTTTATTTCCTGTGTATGTTCTGCTGCTGTTGACATAACCTGTTAAAACTAGTCCCTTGAAGTCACCCACCCACTCCGTCCTGTCTGGAATACCTTGCTGCAAGGATTTGTTTTCACAGCTCGTTCCTGAATGTTTGCTTTCACCTTGCAAAGTTTGCTATTTATTGGTTTATCAGAATCTGCATTTCGAAAGGTGCTGTGCTGAAGCATTATAAGCTTATCTTGCATGCAGAAAATGCTGATTTGAGGGGACCTTTTCCTGCAGGGGCTTGCCTACAGATATGTTTGCTTTGTGCTTACCTAAATCTGTTTCCTATTGATTGGATTCAGCTACAGGAACTATCTGAGAACGATGCACTTAATAAGTCAGTACTTTCATAGTGGTATAATTGTATCTTCAGCAAACAGGTACAGTTATTTAATCTCTATTGTGCTTATTTTAGCAATTAGTGACCTTGCTGCAAAAGCAATGCATTAAAAAAAAAAAAAAGAAAAAAGAAAAAAAACAACTCCCTGAGAAAATACCCACCAAAAGGCTTTAACAGATCCTTGGACAAATGGATCCCACTTCATGGCTAAATGCTGATTTAGGGGCCCAGACAGCAGCATAATACTTTGCTTTGTTAAATCTCATTGAGACCAAAGAACTTAAAAACTTATACAGAAGTAGTGAATTGGAGACAAGGTTGGCTTTCCTTTTAAGTGTGTGACAAGCCCTGGTACATTGTCATTAAATCTTACAGCTTTTGAGGGAAATTGTTGTGACTTTCAAAGAGAAGCTTTCAAAAAATAATGCCCTGGTTGAGTAGTAGCAGGGAGACAATTAAAAAATATTTTTCTATCCTATTTAACTGTGTATGTCAAAAGTATTACAAACCCCTGATATTTCTACATCCTTGGTTTTAACTAAGGAGACTAAAATGCCACCTTTCTTAATGAACTTAAGGTAATGGTGGCATTTCCTTATTTAAAAAACACCCCTAAAATCTGATCTCATAAAGAAAAAATATTCTTAGATTTAGTGTAAGCTAAATTTGTTTGTTATTTTTCTTTTGAACCTTTTTTCCTTTGGCAATTTCAGATTTTACCCACCTTGCAAAAGTTTTAATGAAACGTACAAACAACTCACACAGGTCTGGGTTTTCTCCAAGATGTGAAATCTCAGTGTAGTTCTGATTGTCAGTGTGAAAGGTGCCTTTTTTCTTTTTAGGTTTAATGGATGTTGCCATAGCTGAGATCCTCAGCTTCTCATGTTCTAAGTGTTTTCTGGAAGGCACCTTTACTTCATAAATGATAAAAGATAATAATAGGGTTTTGAATGGGGTGTGTATGTTCACTGACAGCTTCCTACTGTTAGACTTCAGAGTTAAAAGCCATGTGGAAATGATTACTGCTTCTTGCTTTCTCTATCTAAGATTAAGAGTTTAAATTACAGTTAAATAAAAGAGGCTATCCGGGTTGCAAATGGATATGCTTTGAGACTTAATCTGTTCACACAGTTCCCAAACAAAAGGAAAGGGACAGAGCCATAGCTCAATTACATGATAGCATTTATTCTGGTCTCCTTTATCTATCCAACAGCAAAACATTGCAGCTTGAAAGGTGCATAAATTTGCACAGTGGCTTTAACATCACTGTGGGTTTAAAATCATGCAGTGACCAAGGGGTTGTCAGAAATGACAGAATACACAAGGTTTTAGTTTTTGAGAGGGATATTGTTTGCTTTGGCAAAAAGAAATTAGATGGGCAACACCCATTGTGGTGCTGATGTATAGAGAAGAGCAGTACTGTAAATCTTACCCTGTAGGAGGCAGATGCACTAGTTCTGGTATTTAACACTCACTGGACCTTGCGGACCCCTTAATTTTTAAATTTTTTTTAAGTAATTCTTGTACATTTGGTCCTGCAAGCTAGTAGCATTAAGAAAACCAAACAAAACCCTCCAACTAACTGCTTTTTCCACTGCAGGGGGACAGTACCTTACCATCTCCAATCCCAAAGGCAAAGAAGGAAGAGTAGCACATCTTATCCTGCCCTTGGGTCACTTGGCTCAGGCTGGAGATTTGTGCCTGTCCTTTAGGCATAAGGTGCCCGGGTTGCATTCTGGTGCCCTCCAAGTCTTTGTAAGGAAAAGCGGTGCTCATGGCCCAGCTGTTTGGGGAAGAAATGGTGGCCATGGCTGGAGGCAGACACACATAACTTTACGAGGACTAGGCATCAAGAGTGTAAGTAGTGATGATTGTGTTGCTTTTTGGGTTTTTGCGTGAAAAGCCAAAGATGCTTAAATGGTGCAGTACTGCAGTGTTTGTCTTCTGGGTTCAGTTTCACTCTGTTTTACTACTTTGTTCTCTGCCAGTGGAATCATAATACAGATAGGAGTCATTGTGCATTTTTTAAAATGAGTTTTATGCACAGAAAAAAAGAAATCCCAGCTACAGCAGTAGCCTCATAGTACAGGCTACTGTGTCATTTCCTGAGCTACCTGCTACAGCCCATTTTAAGGGAGTCACCACGTAGGAAAGAACAGCCTCATGGACAGAGGCATACTCTATAGAGATTTCAAAAAAAAAAGCCTGTATCAAGATTCCTCATGAATAATGCTTTGAGTAATACAGTGCCATGAAATAGGAAGAATCAGCCCCTGTGGATTAGTAGCTGCCCTGGTTTAGCCAAAGATACTGAAAATAAGAAATTTTTGGTAATGCAGGGAGATTACATGTGCAGTCACATGTGGTTTTATGCTCTTTAGCATCCTTGCAGCTGATCAGGCCAAGGAGGTGAATGATGACCTAACAATGGCGATAACACAAAATGGTTTAGTGCAATCAAAAGAAGCTACCTGAAATGCCATGGAAAATCTTTTAATACCTGGAAATCCTAGAAACATTGCGTGATTAACTGGTATCAAAAGCTCAGTGTTATTCTTCAACTTCTAAAGGTAGTTTCTGTTTCAGATCTGAGGAAGTGGCTTGGGTACTTGAGGGCCTGTTTTACTCTGACTTAAATATCAAGTGGTCTGAAAAGCTCACACATCATAATGTTCATGATGGGAGCAGGCTGTAGTGTCTAGTTCTAAAATGAATATTAAGGCTGTGATTACTGCAGATAGTTTTCTGGAAACTTTACCTCAGCAGCAGTAACAAAGACACCTGACATTTTTAGCTGTAGATGAATGTCAGACTGAGAATGTGGACATTTGTAACAGGTGAACAATATATTTGCTATAGTCTTACCTTTTTTTTTTTTTTTTTTCCTAAATTTATCACTTCTGGCAATCCTTGTGTCTGTTCTCAGCAAGTGTGAATCACTAACGTCTTGTCTGGCAGAAGAGACCTCAGACATGACCAGCATTTCTCCTTTGCACCGTTCCCTGCCTCTCCAGAGCCCCCGGCAGTAGCTGTCAGCATGGCCTGCCATCCATTGGACCACAGACAGGAGCTACTTCATGGCACACTCGAGTTTGGGATCTTTTCCAGCCAGCCAGGGCTGCGGACCTGAACCACTGTGACACTTATCCAAAGATCAGGGAGTGAGGGAAAACTCTTAAGTAAGCAAGGAAGGCCTCTGCCAAAGAGAAATCAGGAAATCTTATTTTTTAGCTACTTAAAACCCAAAAGCAGCTAAAGTGTAGTGATTTTGGAGGGGCCTACTGGAAACCTGAGGAGAATTTGAATGAAGACCAGAATCCTTCATCGCACTTTTTAATGAATTATCTCTGTGTAATTTTTTTTTTTAATCCCCCACTCAAATTGTTCTATTTCTCTTTCTAGGTTATTTTCAGAGGCGAGAAAGGGAAAGGAAGAACTGGGGATATTGGACTAGATGATGTTGTCTTGAGGAGAGGACGCTGCTCTGAAGAGCATTAGCCGAGACAATGGTCCAGCAGTCATCTTCTCTTGCCCTTCTCATGCAGTTCCTACTAAACTTTAAAACAAAATTGCATGGAAGAGAAGAAAAAGTGGGAGAGTGACAACTTCTTAGTGGTCTGCTAAGTGCAATCTCATGGAAATTTCACTTAAATGCATGGAGAGCACCTCCCAGGATTGAGGAAATCCAAGATCAGGCTGGTTCTTTCTCTTAATCCTTACCCCTAAATCGTATTTTGTATGTAATTACTTTGTCCCCTGTTAAGTCTGGTGAGTGCTCACAGAAGGAGCACTTGTGAAAAAGGGAAAACTAATTACAAATGGTGGCAAAAGAAAGCTCCATCTCAAAGTTTCAGTGTTAGCTGACAGTCATTATCTTCCCGTAGTGCTACTCGTTCACCGATTAATTTGTGTGAGTCACACTGGATTAGTGAAAGCCTGGACCTGAACTTTGGCTTACTTCCAGTGACCTTTGAAGAAAGGTTTGTCATCTATGAAATAGCATTTATTTTGCTGTTGCATCTGTATTAACCAAAACCAGTTATAGAGAGTAGGCATTGCATCCTGTAACATTGCTACTGCTGCGTCTTGTGTATATGTGTATGGTTAACATATTTATGTTTTTAGTATTTACGGACCGTAGTTGCAAGGTAATTGGCAGCTGTACTTTCTTTTTGTACAAGACAGGAGTTCAGCATCTTCTTCAATACTGCTGGTCGTGCCAAGCTACCAAAGTCAGTTAATGGTGCTCATTGACAAATGCTGGTGCAGTTTTCCGTGTTGTAACGTCCCGAAGGCAAAAGACCAAACGCTCACCTGATGTAAACTGGCATCTGAAAATGCTGTAGGAGTTTGCATCGAGCTCACGTGCAAGCCCTAAAGGGCTCAGTCCTGCAAGAAGCTCCTGGTTCAGCTGGAGACTGAGCAGCCAGGAGAAGATGAACTTGGATCTTGTAAGGTTGAGCCCCTTGACGGTGCCAGGAATGATCCTGTCCCACAGGTGGCACAAGCCTGCGCATAAGGAAAAAGGGCAGCTGCATGAACACTGTACAAACAATTCAGACCGTGAAATGCCTCGAGTGATCTTTGTCAAATGTCCATACTCCACCCAACCTTCTGTATATAATAAGCATTTTATTCTTTAGAACTAGAACAACTATTAGCTCTAGTGGGAACGAAGTATTTATAAAACTTTGGACTAATTTTATAGTTATGTATCGTGCATGTGCTGTGCAGTTTCCTAGGGCATTCTTCTGTTTGGTTTGGAATTTTTAAAGTGGGCATCATCATCACTGCTAGCAATTCTAAAATCGACAAAGTAATTGTAACGTTTAAGAAAATGACAGGAGATTGGTAAAATGTTGTTAGCGGTGCAGCCTTAAAGCTTCAAAATATATATATACAGGAAATAGATCTCAGTTCTTTTGAATACTTAAATATAGTGTAAAATAAATGTCAGCTGCATAGCATGTTTAACTCTTATATGAAGTTCACAGACACAAATTTGCAAGACCATTAGAGGTCATATTCCAAATCCCTGTTTCTGACAAAGTAGCAGTCTGAGAATACTTTTCCCGTTTGTTCCCTTGAACAAAACACAGTATCTAGACCATAAGGCCGTGCTTTCTGATCATC
>VWPU01002384.1:0-38755 GCA_013398955.1 Callaeas wilsoni
TCCCTTCCCTTCCCCGCCCTGCCACAGGGACTCGCCATCCCGGGGCCCCGCCGCCGCTCCCCCTCCGAGAGGCTCCTGACAGAGGCGTCCACGGGCCCGGCCCGGTCCCGCCGCCCTCTCACGCCGCCGGCGCCCCGCGCTCCCGCTGTTCTAAGGTTTCCTCACCGAAACCTGCCCCGAGAACGGCTCCCGCTGCAGTCCCCGCTCTGTGTCTTCAAATCCTTCCTCGCTGTGTCCCACACCCACCCTGATGCGGTTTGCTCACAATTACACTAATCGTCCCACTGATCTCACATAAAGGTGAGAGCTCCAGGCTGGTGAGCCTCACCCTCATCTCTGGGAAGGCGAGGGAGCCAATAACCCCTGGAGCCGTTTCCAAACACAGCGAGGACAAGGAGACGTCTGGGATCTGCCAGCACAGGTTACAAAGGGCTTCCATCCCTGATAACCTGATGCCTTCTGCATCGAAATTACTAGAACGGTAGATTTAGATTAGAGGTTAGGGAGACATTCTTCCCTGTGAGGGCTGTGAGGCCTTCTTGGTTGTTCAGAGAAGCCGTGCCTGCCTCATCCCTGGAAGTGTCCAAGGCCAGGTTGGATGGGGCTTGGAGCAACCTGGTCTAGTGGAAGGTGTCCCTGCCCATGGCAGGGGCTGGAACAGGATGAACTTTAAGGCCCTTTGCAAGCCAAAATGATTCTATGGCAAGTTCAGGGGATGAGGACAGGGTGGTGGATATTGTTTGTTCTCCACCCATGTCCAGTTCTGGGCTCCTCAGCACTGGAGAGACATGGACATACTGGAGAGAGCCCAGCGAGGTGCCGTGGAGATGATGAAGTGGTTGAAGCACCTCCCCTGTAAGGAAAGGCTGAGAGAGCTGGGGCTGTTCATCCTGTGGAAGGACAGACTCAGGGAGGACTCATCAATGTCAACAAGTACCTGCAGGGAGGGTGCAAAGTGGAAGGAGCCAGGTTCTTCCCAGTGGTGCCCAGTGCCAGGACCGGAGGCCATGGGCACACACTGATCCATATCAGGAAATACTTTTTCCCTGTGACAGTAACCACATGCTGGCACAGGTCGCCCAGGGAGGCTGTGGAGTCTCCATCCTTGGAGGTGTTCAAAAGCAGTCGGGATTTTCTGAGCAGCCAGCTTTAGCTGGCTCAGCTTGAGGCTGGACCAGATGACCTCAGGAGTTCTTTTCCAACTTCAAGTACTCCAGTATGCTGTGAAGCATTTTGTATCGAGGTGTGGATATGCACACTCCTATCGTAATAAATAAACAGTATTTCTTGAGGTTGTCTTCCCATGAACTGACATTTTAACCTTTCTAGCCCCAGTACCAGGTGTACAGCATTGCTCATACTACATTTGTTTCTCATCTAGTTAAATAATTACTTTTTTCTTTGTCATCATGGGCAAAAAAAAAAAATCTCTTCTTCTAACTGGCACATGTACCTTCACATCCTTGATCTCTGAATCAGTGTCATCACTTTTCTCCTTTTGGAGGCAATAGCCAGTTTCCAAAAACAGCAAAAGGACAAAGGGAGTACAAAAAGAAAACATTTTCAAAATTGCAACTGTTACCTTTAATTTTAGCATATGTCTACGAAAACCTCTAAATTGTATCTAGTAAGAGAACTGACATTTGTTACACAATTTACTAAGAGCTGTCAGAGTCCCAAACAAGCTGTAGCTTGCCGGAAAGCTGTGGTAATTTGAAGGATTGTGATAATTGAGAAACGTAATGCCAATGGGAATTTAGCTCCATCCCTCAGATGGCCGAGGATGAGAGATAGCCCTGGAGTGGCTGGGATCTCTTCCTCAAGACAGCAGATACACAAAACACTCTAAAGAGAGTCTATGTCTTTCAGCATGACCTAAAAATCACATTTCTTTTCTTATTTTTAGTCCAATGTGGCGATTTGACAAATCTGGAAGCAAAACATCTTCCTCCTATTTGTTTTCCTTTTAAAGTTTAAATTTGTTCCTTTAGGTTTGTTCTGTAAAGGTTGTGGAATCCCCACCCCTGAAAGTATCCAAGGCTGGACAGGTCTGGGAGCACCCTGATCTAGAAGAAGGTGTCCCTGTCCATGGCAGGGGTGTGGAATGGGATGAGCTTTAAGGTCCCTTCCAACCCAAACCAGTCTGGGATTCTGTGATTTGATGTGGAAAAGACAAAAGCTGTGGATCTAAGGAGACGATGTACAGAGCAGCCCTGTCCACTTGGGAGCTGCTGAGGCCTAAGCAGGGACCAACATCGGTGGGACCTGCTGGTGGCACCTCAGAGAGGGAAGCCCCTGGATGAAATACTCTTAAGCTATGCCCAGCTACATGTGAGACCTTAACTTTTAATTCTTAACCGGCTTGGGGTTGTTGGTGCTTGCTTTTTAGCTGGGGGAAATGGTTCTTCCCAGGTGCTAGTGTGTTGAAAAGTGTATGGAGGCAGGCAGCCTGGCAAGGACAGTGAGACACATTTTATTTATAATAACAAACATCACAAAGTCTTCAGCATTCATGTCTAAGCAACTGTCAGTTTTCACATCAGCGATTCATTTGTTTCTGCCAGAGGTCTATGTTGTAGTGAATTACCTTGAGCTGGTTGCAAAACTTGCGTGTTACAAAACTATAATTAATGTTTCAGAAACTCCAGGGAAGATTTGTTATTGGCAGGGTGAGTATGAATCCCCAGACACAAACATTCCTCTAAGATAACAGTGTAGCCCTTGGCATTATCTACACACAGAGAGAAAGAAAGTGGTGTAACTTAAATCAGGGTAATTAATTACACAGATGTCTTCCGTATTCATTTAAAACCATTTACACCTATCACTTTGGCTTTTTGGTCTCACTCACTCCCAGAGCCTGCCCTCTTCATTGCCCCAACCTGGGGTTTTTTCATCTTTTTCCTTATTGACACAAATATTGATGAGCTGATGTATCTCTTCAATGAAGATCCCTCTGTACAACCACTGATCCACCATAAACACAGGAAAACCTGCCTCTACTCCACATCCACGCTCATTCAGCACAACTTGTAGTGGTTTTGATACTCTCTTGCAGTGGTGGAGCCCTGACCTTAAATTCCTGAGTCAAATCTAAGAGAACAAAGCTATGTATCTCAGTGAGTTTGGGAACAGGAATAAGAAACACAAAGTGGCAAAATCCTAATAGAAAAGGAGTGTTTCATACCCTGACATGCTTCTGAATCCCATTTGTTGGAATTTGGTGGATTCTCAGTTGGAGACAGGATGAGATAGATGGATTTCTTGCAGGGAGGTTGCAGTCAAACCCTGCTGAAATGCCAAGGATGCACGTTGCCCATATCAGCTTTTTCTGGTGCAATACCAAACCCGTTCTACTACTCGACCAGAAGACTGGGAGAATAACTTCCAGACAGCCACTTTTCTTCACTCATGAGATCTGCAGGCTCCAGTGCAGTCGGACACACTCCAAGGTCTAGGCAAGCAAGGACCCTTTGTGCAGTCCTCTGTGCTGACAGCAGAGCCCTGGGCTCCGTGTTGCTCTGCCCAAACTGATGTGACCATTTGAGGGGTTCCTCATGACTGCTGAACATGAATGGGATTCACAGTGACCCTCCTCCTTCTGCAGCTGCCTCCAAACAGGCTCACTCCCACGCTCCAGCCTATGGCAAGAGAACCTTCTCAAGATTCTCTTCTGCTGGAGCAATGTCTCTTGTGGCTGCAGTCTTGGGCCTCACCCTGGGTCTGCAGTGGCTGGGGAACATCATGGTTTCCCCATACATTTCCCAGGGCAATGGCAGTGGGACAGCTCTGTGAACCAGAGAGAACTGATCCAGGCTTGTAAACCTCTTCAGGGAAGAAATTAAGCCTTGAATCATCCCTCATCATAGAATCATTTAGGCTGGAAAAGCCCTCTAAAATCATTGAGTCCAAACATTAATGCAGCACTGTCATGTTCACCACTAAACCATGTCCCCAGATGCCATATCCACTTGTGTTTTAAATCCCTCCAGGAGTGGGAACTCCACCATTGCCCTGGGCAGCTATGCCTGCGCCTGAACATCCTTTCAGTGAAGAAAATTTCCTTAATATGCAACCTAAACTTTCCTTAATGCAACTCGGAGCCACTTCCTCTTGTCATCTTGGGAGCAGAGCCCAATCCCCACCTGGCTGCACACTCCTGTCAGGGAGTTGTAGAGAGCCAGAAAGGTCCCCCATGAGCCTCCTTTTATCCAGTCTGAGCTGCCCCAGCTCCCTCAGCTGCTCCTGGTGCTCCAGCCCCTTCCCCAGCTCCATTCCCTTCTCTGGATGTGCTCCAGCCTCTCAACACTTTTCTTGTCATGAGGGGCCCAGAACTGCCCCCAGGATTCAGGTTCAGCTTACACATAGTGCAACAAGTTGTTGTGTGGGCAAAAATGAACACTGAGGTACTCGACCCCCAGGGGGGATCCAGCTGGAGGGAGAGCTGCTGGGGTAGAGGGACCAGCAGCATCGAGCCACAGCCCACGTTGCTCCTGGAAACTCTCCTGAACTTTGGTAAAAACTTTAAACAAAGCTTGAGAAAATTGCAGAAAAAATAATTCCATAAGGGTTCTCTGTCTTAAACTGCCAGTAGCACACTCCAAGCAATATCAGTGCAGCTGTAACTTGAAACACCTCCCCAAGAAAGCTCAAGAAATTGCTTTGCACACTCACAAAAAGAGGGATAGGACTGTAGATGCTGGCATCTCCAGCCCATACTGGTACCCCACAGGACACAGTTAAATGCCCCTGTGAAAGACTTACTGGAGACTGGCTGGAATTAATCAGCAGGAATTACTCCCCTGGAGAGGCGACAGCTGCCAGCCACATGTTGCAAGGCTGCAGCTCCTGAGAAGCAGTATTAGATGCAATATAAATTTCCTAAAAGTTAGAAAGTCATAGAATCCCAGAATGGTTTGGGTTGGAAGGACCTTAAAGCTCGTTTTGCTCCACCCGCTGTCATGGGCAAGGACACCTTCCACTAGACCAGGTTGCTCCAAGCCCCATCAGCACACAGGGTCTCATAAGAAGTGCAGGGTTCTGAATACTTTTTTTTCAAACCAAGCTTTGAGAGAAAGGAAAAAAAGATAGGAAACTATAAGGGGGTATGAGAAATGGGCTATTCAGGAAAAAGAAAAAAGAAAACAATTGTATGATTTGTTAAGAAGAAAATTCTTTTTATGCCTTAAAAACACGAGGGACTGTGCTGAGAAAGCACTATAATAGCAGTCAAAAGTCATCTGAAAATGAAGTTTTCCATTGTGGGCCTCCTTTGACCCCATTAACTTTGGACATTAGAGCATTTTCATGTCCTTTTTTATCCTGTTAGACATCCGTGGGGCCCTCAGTTAAGCTGGGCTGTCACTCAGGACACTGAGCGATGGGCTGTGGTGGCTCTGATGTGTCAGGGAAAGATGTTTAACTGTAAGGCAAACAAATGTCTCTGGTCTTCAAGAAACAATTTTCCAAAGGTTGAACTTGTATTGACTCATGCCAGTGCAGCAGAGAAATGTGCTCAGCCCTCTCATTGCAGCCTACCGGGAAACAGCAGCGTTTCCTGTGAGGGAAAATAGTGGAGAGGAGCCAGGAATGAATAAGCAGCCCTCTCAAATTGTGGATCATAAAACCTCTTCCTATGAAAGGGCTAAGTAGGGCTTGTTAAAGCATTGATGAAGACAAAGAATAAAATTACAATGAGGTATACAGGATAAAATTATAACCTCCAGGTAGGTAAGTAGGTTGAGGAAGAAAAGAAACAGGTAATAAAGGAATTGGCCTCTTTGGGAGGTAGCATATGTCATCTTCTCCTGGAGCATCTTTTTGTGTCATAGAATGTCCAGTGAAGAATTCTCTCCTAATATCCAGCCTAAACCTCTCTGGTGGAACTTGAGGCCATTTCCTCTGGTCCTACTGCTATATGTTACATTCCTTGAGAAGGATATGCATCGCACAAGGATCTCAGGAAGAGCTTCTGCACTTCTGCCCATGACACAGGGACCATGTGTGTCTGGGACAGTCTTTTTGTTCCAACAACTAAAGTGGCCTGAAGGAAGCCACTGGAGTTTGCTGATGTGCTGGGGGGTTGTGATGTGCTTCTGAATATCCTATGGGAGGAGTTGAGATGGGCTGACTGGGCTGATGCCAAATTATGGCAATGGATGAGCATTAAATAGGGACTTACTTTGTCTCATGGAGTGTGTGTTGATTTGGCACAGCCTGGTTTTTGGTAGCAGGGGAGGGCTGCGAGGGTGGCTTCTGTGACAGCCTGCTGGAAGCTTCCACGACATCTGATGGAACCAGTCTCTGACGGCTCTGAAGGTAGACATGTTACTTGGCCAATTAGAGAGGGTGGTAACGCCTCTGTGATGATACATTTAAGACAAAAATCAAATCAGTGCACGTGTGGTTTTTTCCCAGGGGTGGTGAGACGCCGCAGCTGGGGGCCATCCCTGGTGCAGCACGCAGTGACGCGCCATGGCTGCTGCCGTTTTTGTGCATCTCACGGCAAGCCTTGCCTGCCTGCCTGCCCCTAGCCAGCCCTGCATCTCACGGCAAGCCTTGCCTGCCTGCCTGCCCCTAGCCAGCCCTGCATCTCACGGCAAGCCTTGCCTGCCTGCCTGCCCCTAGCCAGCCCTGCCACAGGCAAAAGGGCAGTGGCTTCTCCTTCCTGGCGCGGCGCACGGCGATCCGCCATGGCTGCCGCCATCTTGGTGCAGCCTGCGGCAAGCCTTGCCCACCCGGCCACCCCTAGCCAGATGTGCCGCTAAGGGCAAAAGGGCAGGGGCAGTGTTGGTGGCTTCTCCTCCTGGCGCCCCGCATGAAGAGAGGCGTTAAAAAGCGGCAGTGCCGCAGTGGCCGCCTCTGCCCACGCAATGGCAGCACGGCCACGCGGCCGGCAGTGAAAACATTGTGAGTGACTCCCCGACGTGTAACCTAGACGAGATGGACCTCTCAAGGCTGCGAAATCCTGCAAGAATATTTGAATTAGTGGAACTTGTTGGTAATGGTACCTACGAGCAACAGTTTTTCTTCTAGTCAGAGAAGAAGATGAAGAAGTGAGAACATGTGAGGGAAAATAACATGGCGACACCAAGGTCAGTGGAAAAAAGGAGGGGGAAGAGGTGCTTCAAGTATTGGAACCGAGATTCCTCTGCAGGCCATGGTAAAGACTATGTTAAAACAAACTCTCCCCCTGTAATGCATGAAGTCCACAGAGGATGCAGAGATCCACTCGCAGCTCATGGGAAAAGTGCTCATGCCGGAGCGGGTGGATGCCAGAGAAAGCTGTGATCTATTGAGACACCCAAATAAACAGAGAAGGCCCCTGCTTCCAGACATAGAGACAGAAGGCCCTTGCTTCCAAACTAGAGCAGCCTAGCCTTAGAGGACTGCACTCCGTGGATGAGTGACCCATGCCACAACAGTTTTGGGAAGACTGTTTGCCCATGGGAGGGACCCCACGGCATAGCAGAGACACGACTCCTCTCCCTGAGCAAACAAAACATCTCAAGTGAGGAACTGACAAAAACCCCCATGCCCTGTCTCCCTGCGCTGTTGGTGTGAAAGAGGGAGGGGCTGGAGGAAAAAAAAGGTGTTTCAAAAGCTTATTTTACTTCTCATTATTCTCCTCTGATTGCTAATAATAAACTTACTTTATACCTTTAAATTTGAACCTGTTTTGCCCTTAGAGTGTTTTTTTCTCCTAGTCCTTATCTCAACTCATGAACCCTTCATTAATTTTTTTTTTCACTCTCTTCTGCCCAACTGTAACAAGAGAAGATAAGCAAATTACTTTCGTGGGTGCCTGGTGTTTGGCCAGTGTCAAACCATGACAGAGTGAAAGGCATCCGTGACCTAGAGAACTCCGAAGCCTGATAGACACAGGCATGCAGACCACTTAGAAGGATTGATCTTACACTTTCAATAAATCTTCTCTTCTGCCCAAAATCCTTCCATTTTCCCTCCTAGATCAATTGTAATTTTCAGCATGTTTTTGGTGTTCTCCATTACATCCTTGGCAGAACTGTCCCAAACCAGTGCAAAGACTGGACCCTCCAGGTGAGATCTCACTTTTGATGCAAAGTGATTAACTTTGACATTACCATTTCACAAGCAGCAGATGCTTCAATCAAGGGCTACAGCACAAAAGAAATGAAGAAGAGTGTATATCCAGAATTAAGGCCCTGGCACTGGTTGCCCCATCCCTGAAAGTGTCCAAGGCCAGGTTGGACAGGGCTTGGAGCAACCTGGGATAGTGGAAGGTGTCTCTGTCCACAGCAGGGGGTGGAACAAGATGAGCTTTAAGGTCCCTTCCAAGCCAAACCAGTCTGTGATTGTGATTCACTGAAATTCAAGCACAGGCTGGGGCTTCTCCCTGCCCACAGTGGAGCTGGAGCTTGGTCCATGGTTGCAGCTGTGGGTCATTCTGCTTCTTCTTGTGATTTAGGCCACCACAGTGGGGCTACGGTGACTCCATGGCTTGCAGGAGAGGGAGCTGGGGGCAGGCAGTGTCAGGGGACGCCCAGCAGCAATGCCAATGTGACGGTGCGTGCAGGTGGGCACCCACGAGGCCGCAGCAGCTCTCAGCAGGCCCAGGAGGGACTCCAGGGGCTCCATTATGCCAGGAGTGCACTAGGAAAGACTATCCCAAAACTGGAAACGATGTATTGGTGATTAAATTGCAGATTTTCCCTAATTAACACAGATGCCAGAGAGACATTTTTAAAAGGATGTGAGAAACTCAACAGCTGTTGAATTTGCATAGCCAACGTGCATGAAAAAGCCCCATCGGCAAGAGAACACAGTCCTCCCAGAGAAGCTGCTCTGCGCTGTCTCTGACCTCTCAGGTATGACTCTCCAGGGACATCTGCAAAATAACCTCCAAAAAGAGAATTATAACTTTCAGTAATGGGATGCGTCATTTGTATCTCCACCAAACAGAAGGGATGCACCACCTTCTCTGCCTCTGCTCTTGGCTAAATGCTTTTGTTATTCCACAGGCAGTGACAACCACCTTCTCTTTCCCCAGCACCTGTGAAAGATGTAAACCTGCTGTCTCAGCTAACCTGCCCTCTGCTTTCCAGGATCAATTTCTTCTTCCTCTCCAATTACTCAATCTATTAACACAATAAAACTATACTTAGAAGGATTTTTGCTTGTGAGAGTTGTGAGACCCTGGCACAAGTTGCCCAGAGAAGTTGTGGCTGTCCCATCCCTGGAAGCATTCAAGGCCTTGTTAGATAGGATGTGGGTGGAATTCCCTGCTGAGAACCAATTATTTGCTGATGTTTCCCGTGTTAGAAACGATGACAGGCTGCCTCATGCTATGTTGGTGCTCTGCTATGCTCTGGAAAGAAGGGAGGTTATCGGTCCACCACAAGCTCCCTGCACAACATTGGAGCTGTTTGGGACACAAAGTTTAGCAAAAATCAAAACGTGGGGAAAAGACCAGTAACAACAAAAAAATTAGAGGAAACCATGGGCTTGGGAGGTCCTTCCAGAGGACAGAGTGGAACATTAGTTCTGTAGCTTTCTCTGGATCGTGAAATGTTTCTTACCCAGCTCATCACTCCCACATGGTGCAGCAAAGGTTCCTCTGGACGGGAGGCTGCAAACGGGCTGTGCCACACACTGAGCTACTCCCGGGGGCAGCCTGGCACAGGCTCACAGGCAGGGGCCTCGAGGGAAGGACACAAGCAGTGCCCCAAGGGTGCACTGGTGCTCACTGGTACAAGCACTGCTGCACAGACACAGCGCAGGAGCTTGTTGGACCCATGGGTGCCGCTCCTGATCCTCACACTGCAAAATACACAAGGGCATTGAAACATACACATCAAACCCTCGCCAGACCCCCAGAGTGCTCCACTGCCCCAGCTCTCCTCCAGACCTTTAAAATCACAGGCACATTTACATTCCCCAGGAAGTTTTCACAAAAAATCAGTCCAAGGACTCCCCAGAGGATCACCTGAAAAGACACAGAAGCCTCAAATACCTGAAGGTAAAAGCAGTCATTAAAAAGGCATAAACAAAGGGCATCGTGATTGTTTTGCCACGTCTCCAGACTTGAAAGGAGGCTTAAATAACCTTTATATAATCCCATTAGCATTTTCCAGTGAAAACAAGGCATTTTAGGAGGCTGAACAATCTCTTTTCTTATCATCCAGAAAGGTCAGAGGTATTTATCTGATTTAATATTTTATAATTGATATGAAGTGACACAGAAGAAAAAGGCAGCAGGCCAAGAGGTGGCTGCAGGGACACAGCAGAAGTCACTCTCTGCTCTTCCAGCAATGCCCAACGGCCTGGGCATAAGCCAGGTCTGGGAACAACATCACTTGACCATCAGCTCTCCAGAAAAGAGGACTTTGTGTTGTGCCCTGCTGTGGTGAGGACCTCAGATGTCAAGGTCAGCTCCCCCCCACTTACAATGATGCCACTTGACCCTATTTCAGTGTCACATTTGCAGTAGCTGGTGCTCTACCACGGCACTCCCAGGGGATGAAACATCTTATAGAATCACAGGATTGTGGAATTATTAAGGTTGGAGAAGCCCTCTGAGATCACTGAGTCCAGCTGCCAGGTCCACCACTAAACCATGTCCTCAAGCGCCACATCCATGTTTTTTTGAGCACTTCCAGGGATGGTGACTCCACCACTGCCCTGGGCAACCTGTGCCGATGCCTGATCCCTTTCTCTGTGAAGAACTTTTCCCCAATATACAATCTAAACTTCCCCTGGTACAACTTGAGTCAGTTTCCTCTCATCCTGTCCCTTGTTCCCTGAGAGCAGCATTCGACCCCCTCCCCAGCTGCATCCCCCTGTCAGGGAGTTGTGGAGCGCGAGAAGGTCGCCTCTGAGCCTCCTTTTCTCTGAGCTGAGCCCCCCCCACCTCCCTCAGCTGCTCCTGGTGCTCCAGATCCTTTTCCAGCTCTGCTCCCAGCTCTGGACACGCTCCAGCCCCTCAATGTCCATCCTGGAATGAGGATATCTTGCAGTGACTGTATCTTCAGCCTGCCTGTCCTCTGTCCTTTCCCTTGTCAGGAACACAGCCTTGACCAAACTGCTGCATCCTCCACAGACGGAAGGGGTGAGATACCCCTTCTGTGGAAGAGGGAGGGAGTGTGAGAGAAGAGGGAGGAGAGAGGGGTTTGGTCTCAAAAATAGGTTCCAGTTCCCAGGAGGACCCAAGGCAGTCAGTGCTCATGTGGTCAGGCATCAATACTCTCCACAATGGTGACTTTGAATCTGGAGGAGCTGCAGGTCAGGACCAGAACCCGTCTCTGGGACCCAAAACTGTCTCATCTCACATGCCCTGCGGGTAGGGCACCTATGGGTGCCCCATTGCTCCAACCATGCAGTCCTTGAGTAAGTATTGCCTATTTTTCATCTCTGGCAGGGAATGGAAATGAGGAGGTTATTCTTTGCTGAAACATTCTGGAAAGTCATAGCTGAAATCTCTCACTTGTCTCTTCCATCTGTTTATTTTTACCACTTAATAACACGTCTGTCTTGTCAACTATTCCTGACACTGTGGCAAGAAAATCCAACTCTGTGAAGACAGATTTATCAAAGAGATATTAGCTCTTCCTTACTGCGTGACATTGTGTCAGTTCTTCTCCTGTGCATGAAGTCCGGTCTGGAATTTCAAAGCGTGTCTTCTATCTCTTTGAAGGGGTGATATGACCAATATATTTGAAACTGTTGCTTGTTATGCAAAAGGTTATCCAAACTGTGAAGATAAGAAGCAACTTCAAGCGCTTCAAGGAGCCCTCTTTTTTGGATGATGTGTTTTTCTCTTCACTGCCACATCATATTACAGACCTAATTTCCAGCGATTAGTAACATTGGCAAAACAGTCATTGAAATAATCTGTGATAGAGGACAGAACTCTGGGGCAACATGAAAAGTCTGTGCTATCAATAATTTCTCACCATTAATAAGAAAATCCTGGTCTGCAAGGCTTCGCCGTGACACCAGATCTGTTCCTGCCTCTGCTTTCCAAAGAGGTGCCCCAGGTCTCTGCAGAGGTGCCCGAATGAAGGTCAGCAGTGTGAATCTCCTTATGAGTCATCTTGGGTTTATTAGCTTCACAGTGGATGGCTTCACTCACCCCTTTTGTTTCAAGCTATGCTCCTGGTTTCATTCCTGAACCATCCACCTGCTGGGGAGGCCTGGAAGAACTGAGTCTGAACCATCTGACATTTTCAAATGAACTGTTTTACCACTTTTTCCTTATTTTCTAGCCCCGCTATGAGTTTTGTTTTATAAGTTTTGAATCCAGCTAAGCTCAACCAATGTCCTTGTTTGCTTTTTGGAAAGGCAGCAGGGATATTTCACTGAAACAGTCTTGAAACTCCCAGTTTGGTGTTCAGAATCACTCAGAACACATGCACTCTTCAGGGTGTATTCTGGTAGCACAACCACAGCGTTGGTTGGGAGGGACATAATCCAATCTCCTGTTGGAAGCAGGACAGTTGCCAGCATTGGGAGTGAGGAGAGCAGAGCCATGGGTGCAAAACATGATGGATAAAGGCTGTCTGTGACACACTGGCTGTGAGAGCAGCACCTGGATTTAATGATTCCCTCCTCACTTGTACTCAGCCTGTGTCTCCCATTATTGTCTTGTGTATGGTCCTGTTGTGCTCAGAGGAAGTTGACTTCCACTACTTAGTGTTCCAGAAGTGATCCTCAGCTAATGAAAGCAACCCTCAGCATCTCAGAAAACTGGTGATTCCCATATCATATCAGTTCACGAGACCACCCTCTTCACTCCTTGTCCACATGAAAGGCAGCATTAACTTCTAGAGAATGTGATTACCTGCCCTTTGGGAAGCTCCTTCCTTCTCTGGGAGTGAACGACCTTCAGGATCTCTCCTGCCTGTATCAGAAGCTAATTCCAAAAACGAGGGAAAGAAGACCAAAATGATATTGCTGAATCTGGAGTTTCCCAGCGTGTCCCTCTACAAGTTTTATTATATTGCAAGTATATTCCATACATAGCACCATGTGCTCTGCCCTGTAATGTGGAGTAGGAAATGATCTGGCAGGTTCTGTACATCATGGAAAATCTCTTAATGTGGAAAATAAGAACCTACCAGTTTCTGAAGAGTAAATTCAGATTTACTTCTGTAAGGGAGAAGGATTTGTTCCAAAAAGATGGAAGAGTTAAGTGAGCTGGTAAATGAAATTACTCAACATTACCCCATACTGAATTTTTTCCTCCCTGAAATGACCCCTGCAATGAAGGACCTGTCTTGTGTTTCTTTCTCTCTTTGGTTGAGGCTGGAGTGTGGCTGACGTGAAACAAATCCACCTTTTCCTTCCTTTCATCACAAAAATGCCAAGTGAGAACAATCCTTCAGGAATCTGCTGCCAACAGAAGGGTGCCAGGCTGGGGTGGATCTGCCAGTGCACATATAACACACCTCTTGACTGCACCTGGGCCCGGGATTTTCCAGTAACAGACTGAAATGGCATTTCCCAGATTCCCTGATTTCTCTGATTTTCACTGCCTTGTCTTCTCAATCCTTTTGGGTACACTGGCCTTGTTTTGTCAGGAACTGCCAAACCTCAGCAAATGAACCGAGAACTGCATCCCAAATGAATTTGGTAGCAGAAGAAGAACATATAGCTGTTGTCTAAGGTCCTTCCCTTCAACACATCTGCCCTAGCAGAGAGGAAAACAAGGGCATCTATCTAAAAATAAAATTATTGAATATTTAAGTGCTGCTACTTTCATCATATATTGTTTTAAAGCTTCAGTTCACTTGGTGCTTTTTAAAGAAAATACAGACTTGGGTGAAGGAAAGCACCTGTATTACCTACAAAAATGGTTCTAAGTGCTGTTTGTAGCCTCTGGGCACAGACTGGCCCAGAAACAGAGGAAGGGGAGGGCAATGGCTATGGAAGGTAAGGAGGCAGAGAGGGAATTTAAACTGGAGCTGATGTCTTGATCCCGCTTTGCCTGCTGCTGCCTGGGTGCTCCTCCCTTCCGACCCTTCCAGCTGGCCCAGCGGGTTGTGGAGCCCAAGGTCTACAGCTGCACATCACAAAGGATGTGGCTAAGAGACACATGGTAGTCTTGGGATGCCTTGTCTGTCCTGGATGCGGGGAGATGGAAATACAGATTTCCAAGACAATTTACTGGCACTAAACAGCTTAACCACCATGAGAGAGTTTGGATTTCACATGTAGAGGCAGGGATGAAGGATCCACAGTTCCATCCCCTCCTACAGTGACTCCAGCTGAGGCCCAGGACACAAAGTCCACCTTTGCAATTCAGCAGGTTCCCAGACATGACAAACAATCATCTCAGGGAATGAACCACCATGGGAATGTGGTGGTTCCCCTGGACTTGGCTGCAGGGTCTCCTTGGAGGAGCAGGAGAACTGATGACAGGGACAAGTGCTGTGGTTGGCACCAAGACAGGAGACTACCTAAGCCACGCAAGAGTCACAGTTACAAAGCAGATGGACAAATCACAACGAATGATGACTTTTTTTTTTATCTACACATTTCACCTGACATCTTTTCATCCTATCTAGTCACTCGATCCGCCTTCTAAAGCCAAACTTCAGTATTTTTAGTTACGTAAAAAAAGAAACAATGCCCACATGGAAGAGCCTAGAAGCTCAAGCTGGAAGCATGAAACCCCAGCAGATCAATATTAAGTTACACCCTGGCAATGAGAGGGAAAATAAACACGGTTAACTCAGAGCCATGTGAAGCTTTGTGCATTAAAAACACCAATAGTGTTTTATTCAGAAAAAATAAACAGCCTTGTTTTGAAGGAGATAAACATTCACGTTAGATGACACTTGGCATGATAATGTGAGCCAGGAACAAGCCATGCCTCAACAGCACAGGAGGGTGTAAAGAATCCTC
The DNA here is from genome assembly GCA_013398955.1 of Callaeas wilsoni. Lineage (NCBI taxonomy): Eukaryota > Metazoa > Chordata > Aves > Passeriformes > Callaeidae > Callaeas > Callaeas wilsoni. The sequence goes on from VWPU01002384.1 coordinate 14,884, forward strand.
ACAGAGGCAAGAGATCCCCAGCTCCTCCCAAATGCCTGCTGAGCCATTCCCACTGCCCTGTCCCCAGTGGCTGCTGGTGTTGAGTTCATCTTTGGTTCTTCCTGAAATTAGTTTATTATTTTCTGGTTTAGCTTCTCTATCAGCCCATCTTATTTAAACTACATCCTCTGAATTTTTTATTTTTTTGAGCTTTAGATTTTTTTCTAGGAGACTTTCTAGTCTGCATCCAGCTGGGGCCTCTCTTCTTTCCCTTGGCTCTACTCACTGTGAGAAGAATAAAAGCCTCCTCTGTTCTCTTTGGACAGGTTTCCAGCACTTGTAGAATGGTTTATCTGGAAGCAACATTTCAGATTTTTCTATGCTCCAACTGACAACACAGACAGGGATGTATCTTCACTGCTGAAGGAGAGCAAAACTCAGAAAATTCTGCCTCCAACCCTCTTTTGAAGCAAGACAGAGCTCAGGCATTCTCCCCACCCCACTACCCTTGACCTCTCAAGAAGTTCTGCCCTCCAACCTCTTTCTTCCATAGGACCACAGTAGCCAGAAAGGGCTCACCAGTGGTCTCTGGTCCAGCCCTCAGCCAGCTTGGATCAGGTCACTGGCACCTTCTGCAGTCCAAAGTGAACTGTCCTCCAAGGACGGAGACCCCACACTTCACTAGGGTCACTGGCCGTTACTGAGCAATCACCTTTATCAAACAGATATGAGGGAAGCAATCAGAGACGGGCCTGTGCCCACCCAGGCTGTCCTTTGGGCCCTGCTCACCTGTGGCTCTCCCTGGACAGCTGGGTCTCCATGTAGTGCTTCAGGCTGCCCACAGCACAGACAGGCACACAGACAAAACAATTTGCACTAATAACTTTTTTGAGGTTATCCTCTCTCAAGGTACATTCTGGTACATTCCATCTCTCCAGCAGGATGTTCTGCACCTAAGAGAAACTTGGAACCACAGAGGGCTGAACACCCTTTAATGCCCCTGTACCACGCTGGAAGGGGTAGCTGTCAGTGCACCTGCCTGGAGGCTATTTCTGGTGGAATATCAGACTCCAATGTAAACACACACTGGATGAAACATCTGACCTTCCTTTTCCTGGCAAGTAACTGTCTCGCCCCAGTTATAAATACATTCTTCAGAAATACATAAATGCATAACTTAACACCTGCCTTGACACAGGCATAGGAAGGAAACCACGCTGGGACCCTGGGGAGAGCCTACACAATTTCACCTGGTTCCCTAGGTACAGCCCTGTGCCCCCTGCACAGGCTGGTGAGATCCAGCAGCCATGCCTGGGATTTGAGCCAGAGGGGTCTGTAGTGCCTGTGGGCTTCTCATCACATTCAATGCAGCAACATTTCTTTTCAGGCAGAAAACATCAGCCAGTGCCCTTGCCTTGCAGCAACGTCATTTTTGCCTGGCAGTGTTATGACTGGTGGGTGGCCGTGTCCTCTGCCAGACACCACAACTCCTCCCCGCTGATCCCGACGCTCCCACGGGACAGGGAATATTCCCAGTGGGAATTGAGGCCCTGCACACCACAGGGTGCAGGTAGGAGAAAACTTTCCAAAAAAGCAGCCTTGGCCCCATTCAGGCAGGGCAATGCCAAGGCTGGGAAGCAGCTGATAGATTCTCATGGATTTAGCCCTCAAATTGAGGCCTCAATTAAAAGAGCAGCTCCCAAGGCTGAGGCTCAGGGCCCATTCTGCCCCGGGCCAGCCTGAAGCAGTGCCAAGCAGAGCTCGCCCAGGTCGCTCTCATCGTTCTCCTCAGGCTCACTGCCGAAGTTGGAGGGGCTGCTGCTGGGCAAGCTGTGGCCAGAGCCCGTGCTCAGGGATCCCTGGCCCTTCGGGGCCGTGCTCAGCACCAACGCATCTTGCAGGCACACGCTGCCTGCGCAGGCAGAAGCTCGCTGGAAGTCTGGCTGGGAGTCACTCCTCTGGCTGAAAAACTGCCTCAGCAGGGATTTCTGGAGGGTCATTTGCAGGCTTTCACAAGTCCTCTGTTTTGTGCTTGGCTGGGTGTAATGCAAATCCAACTGCAGGACCACATCTGCCTGGAATGGGAGAGCAAAGAATGCAAAGTGAATGGGATAATTAGATTGGAAGCAGAGCTTTCCTGCTGCTGCTGCCAGAAAGGAGCCTTGGCTGGCTGTTGTGCAGGCTCACAGCCCCATGCTGTGGCACGATGGAGCTATGCTACTGCCACAGAAAATGAACTGTACATACTTATACAGCCCATGATGCTTGCAGGCCTCAGCCATGGATTTTGGATTTCAGGAGTTCTCCTAAAATCAGGCCATGTGGGATCTTATCAGCTCCATCAGGGCACTGCCACTGCCAGCATCACCCCTGGGATGTGGGCACAGAGGAGCAGGAACAGCTGCACAGTGGCGAAGACCAATGCACACTGGAGAGGAAAACATGAACCACTTACAGCCCTGAAAGTGTTCAAGGCCAGGTCGGATGGGGCTTGGAGCATCCTGATCTAGTGGAAGGTGTCTCTGCCTTGGGGTGGCAAGGGGTGGAACGAGATGAGCTTTAAGGTCCCTTCCAGCCCAAACCATTCTGGGATTCTATAAACTAAAACACACCTCACACTGTAAAAGCCAACAGCTTTAACCAGCAGTGCTCCACAGGGATCTAATCACAGCCTAGCACTATTCTAGAATTTTATAAAAGATGAAGAAATAAGAGAATAATCACATTCATGGCAGTCAAACCCCTGAAAACAGACCCCCACCACAGCGCTGTGCCTGAAACACCTAAAAAGAGCAAGGAGATGTATAATGGAACAAGAAGATTTTGGCAGGCAATGCCTAGTCCAAGTCTTCTGTATGCACTTAAAAGCAATGCAGAACAACTGGGAAAGGTTCAGAGAAGAGCTCCAGGAACAATCAAGAACTGAAAGCACTGCCATATGCTGAAGCACATCACATACAGAGCAAGCAGAACTTGCTGCAGGCAGATCCAGGCAGCAGCTTGAGAGCAGCACTTGGTGTTAAGATCCACTGGCTGTGTATTAGGGGAGGAAGAAAAATCCAAGTAGAAACGAGGTGTACACTGCTGTTTGAGGAGAGACAAGCCAGGGGAATCACCAATTCTGCCTCTCTCATGGTTTGAGGGTGTTTTGAAGTGTGCAAAAGAGGCACAGCTTGGATCGCGCTTGGCAGTGTTACTCTGATGACTGGAGATCCTGGCCAGCCCACGAGCTCATCTCTCAGGAGAGCACACAGTCTAGTGAGACATCCTCCACCTGAAATAACTGGGCAGGTCTGACCTCCCCATGGCTGATGGGGCAAAGAGCAGCCTCCCTGGCCAGGCAGCACAGAAAAAGAGAATGATACATGACCAGTGATGCCTCTCTCTGCCCCCAGCAGAGGCTGCTGTGGGTCAGCTTTGATAGGAAGGTCAGGCAGAGGAGATAACACAAAAGCAAAGAGTATCCGCACTCAGGTTCTGCAGCCTGATTGTAAATCAGAAAGATTTTGTTGAGGTGGAAAAGGTGAGGTGAAAGGACAGTGCTCTCCTCTGCAAACACACTGGGAGAGCTGGGTGTGTCCAGCCTGGAGAAGAGAAGGATCCAAGATGACTTTAGAGCCCCTTCCAGTGCCTAAAGTGGCTCCAAGAGAGCTGGAGAGGGACTTGGGACAAGGGCTAGGAGTGACAAGACAGGGGGGAATGGCTTCCCACTGCCAGAGAGTATAGTTAGATGGGATATTGGNTCCCTGTGAGGGTGGTGAGGCCCTGGCACAGGTTGCCCAGAGAAGCTGTGGCTGCCCCATCCCTGGAAGTGTCCAAGGCCAGGCTGGACAGTGCTTGGAGCAACCTGGGATAGTGGAAGGTGTCCCAGCCCATGGCAGGGGGTGGAATGAGATGAGTTTTAAGGTCCCTCCTAACCCAAACCAGTTTGGGATTTTGTGATTTTGTAAAAGAGGGCGGTTTTTGTGCCTTGAAGATCAACAAGCTCCTCTTCAGTCTGGATGTGACACTGACACAGACACGTGGTCAGAGAGGCATATCCAGCTCCAGCCACAGGGATGGGGACATCAGTTCCATGAGGGTGCAGGAGAACTGTGGAAATTTGCACCTGGCTACTCTCTACCTGAATTTTCTGCAGTGCACAGAGCTGGAAGATGCAGTCCAGCTCCTCCCGCTTGTACACAGAGGCAAGCAGAGTCTCCACATGGTCCAGACGGCTCTCTCTCTGGATGGCCACGTCATCCGTCTCCTGGGACAAGAGGAAATGCAAGGAAATTTCAGCACCAGCATGAAGCATTGAGGCACAACTGCCCATCAATCAAACACGTGCTCAGGGCTTTGATAGATACATTGCCCGGTGGAAATGCTGTGTATCCTAATGGAAGCACTACAGAGAGCAAGCAACAGGAATGCAAAGATTTTACACACTTGCCTTGTGCATATCAATGAGAAGACCCTGAGTACATCTTACTGTGAAAAATGGGGTACAGTGGGATTTTCAGCAGAGCAGGAAGCAGCACCCACTAGTATCACAACCACCACTAGTGCCAGCGGTGTGACATGGAGGGAGTAAGTTTTTCAGAGGCACAGCTGGAAGCTCTGAGTTGTGCTAATTTAGCCCCCCACTATCTACAGAACTGCCAATTCTTGCTGAATTTAACCAAAACAGCCCCGTGTCTATGAGATCCTCTTCAGTACCGATTGAATCAGGGAGCCACTAATATCCCAGGAAGAGACAAGGGAATAAAGGCCTTATGAAACCATAGATCATGGAATATCCTGAGCTGGAAGGAATCCACAAGGGCCATTGATTTCAACTCCTGGCCCTGCACAGACACCCCAACAATCCCATCCTGTGCCTGAGAGCATTGTCCAAATGCTCCTGGAGCTCTGGCAGCCTTGGGGCTGTGACCAAGTCCCTCTGGCTTTGGATTTGAGCCCTCCAGAACGGGTGACAGACCACAGTCCACCAGCCCCTTCCAGAAGGCTTCCCTCTGCCAGCTAGCTTTGGCAACCATCTCAGTGTGATCCTTAGCAGGAGAAGTTGCTCTGGGCATGCTGGTGAAGGAGGCTGTTAGGATATTTGGGGAGGTAGAAGTTGGAGAAGCCCTGGGAGCTCTTCCTAGCCTTCCCTGAACTGCTGCCCGCAAGCAGCCAAAGCGATTTGGTTCTGGCCAGGAGAGTATGAGGAAAAACATTGAATCCCAAATGCTGGCTGGAATCTGCAGGCATCAGGATCACCCCTGCATGCAAGGCTGGTTGAACAGGAGTAGCACCATCGCTGATCCAGTAGGTCTCTGGAGGCTGAGGAAACACCATTTATCTCTGTGCAAGGGAAAGCCAAATCCATCTCTGTGCTTGGCAGCTCATTACTGGAAAGATAAACTGGAGGGAGCTTGGGGAAGAGCAGGCCAGAAAATGGAGACTAAACCTGGAGACCAAAGAGGTATGAAGCACATCAGCCAGATGCTGCTGACACAGGGCTTTGGCATCACAGCTGCAGAAAAGAGCGTGTAGCCCTGCAGTGTCCAGCCAACTCCATCCTTCAGCACAAGCTCCGACCTGCAGAGCTGCCTCCAGCCCAGGGGTCCAACAGCAGAAGGATGTGGAGCTGCTGGAGCGAGTCCAGAGGAGGCCACAGAGATGCTCTGGGAGCTGGAGCCCCTCTGCTCTGAAACCAGGCTGGGAGAGCTGGGGGTGCTCACCTGGAGAAGAGAAGGCTCCAGGGAGACCTCAGAGCCCCTTCCAGTGCTTAAAGGGGCTCCAGGAGTTGGAGAGGAACTTTGGACAAGAGCCTGGAGTGACAGGACAAAGAGGGGAATGGCTTCCTACTGCAGGGGCAGGGTTAGATTAGAGATTAGGGAGAATGTCATCACCACTTTGGAACTTCCTCCCTGCAATTCAAACCATTACTTACTTCCACCTTGGAAACAACTTTTTACAGATTTGAAGGCCCTGTAAAATCAACGTTTTTGCTTTTCTTGCCCAAAATACAATTGTCTTGCTCCTTCCTTTCATTACTTAGTCTGTGCTGTAGTTGGCACACTTTTTTCCCATGAAGCAAGGACCCGAAACTGGACCCAGTGTTCCAGCGACAGCCAGGAGAGCCAGACAGGATCTCACATAAATCTCAGAGCTCTTGTTTGCAACCTCGCCACGGTTTTGTGCCCTGTTTGTGTTGCCTCAGCTGTTTTGGGCTCTAACCAGAACTGGTTCCTCACTCACTGCCCATTCCATGCTGACGCTACTTTTTATTCTTGCTCATGTGCACGAACTTGCATCTGCTGAATAACAGCCTTGGCCTCGAACTGTACCTTCAGTTATCCAAATCCTTCTAAAATCTAACCCAGCTTTGTAGCACCTTGCAGAGACACTTGGTGTTATGGGATCTCTGTATTTAATAAGCACATCAGCGAAAATAAAAACCAATCCCACAGCCCTGATTTTCCAAAAAGCCCAAACATATTCCATCACCCTCCAAGAAGGAGAGTTTTCTCTTAGTTTTAAATGGAATTTCCTGTGTATCAGTGTGTGCCCATGGCCTCCAGTCCCAGCACTGGGCACTACTGGAAAGAAGCCACTACCTGGCTCCTTCCTCTTTGTACCCTCCCTGCAGGTATTTGTAGACCTGGATGAGTTCTTCCTGAGCCTGTCCTTCCACAGGATGAACAGCCCCAGCTCTCTCAGCTTTTCCTTACAGGGGAGGTGCTTCAACTACTTCATCATCTCCATGACCTTTTGCTGGAGTCTCTCCAGTACGTCCATGTCTCTCTTATGCTGAGGAGCCAGAAATGGACATAGATGGAGGATAAACAATATCCACTGCCCTTGCCTTGTCCCCTGAGATCGTCACTTTGATGCAGAAAGTATCACGTTATGAGGCATGGAGGCCCTTTGCAATCTATCGTAACTGCTCCCAGTCACCTCCTTGTCCTTGCTGTGTTTGGGGGTTATTGGCTCTGTCACTTTCTCAGAAATCACAGTGAGGTTGACCCTCCTGGAGCTCCCCAAATCTTCATTCTTGCCCTCCTGGAAGGCAGGAGTGACACCGGCTTTTTTCCAGGACTCAGGAAGACCACGAGGAGATGGAGGGTGTGCTCACAGTCTCATCTCCAGCTCCCCCAGTACTCATGGGTGCATCCATCATGTCCCAGGTGTTTGTGAATGTCCAGTTGGTTCAGCGCTCCCTGACCTGGTCCTGCTCCTCCTCCAAGTGTCTCCCTCACTCCAGACCTTCTCCTTAGTTTCAGAGTTCTGGGACTCCTGAGATACTTGTAGAAGTCCTTCTTGTTGCCCCCAGATCCAGCTCCACATGGGCTTTGGCTTTCTGAGCCCCATTCCTACATGACTGAACCTCTATAGTCCTCCTACATTACCTGCCCCTGCTTCCACCTCTTGCACACTTTCTCATGTGTGAGCTCAGTTAGGAGCCCCCAGCAAATCCATGCAGGCCTCCTGATGCCTTTGCTTGACTCCCTGTTCATCAGGATCCTTGAAAATCCACCAGCTCTCCAGGGCTGTGTCCCACATGAACACAGCTCTCTGGCCTCCTGTGACCTTTAAGACATTCACCAGGGCAAGGAGCCAACGTGGTGTATCTGCTTTAGCAGGAGGGTTGGACTGGATGATCTGCAGAGATCCCCTCTAAACCCAAACACTCCATGACTCTGTGATCTCAAGGGATCAATTAAAGCCCTGACACAAGAGATTCAAAGCCTGTCAGCTGACAGCAACTCATTATCCACAAGTATCTGCAGTCTGCTAAATTCCCAGCCTCCACACCCTTCTGTTCCACAAACTAATTCCCTTCCATACTCTCCTTTGTAATTTCTGGCTGTATAGGAGAAAATGGAGAAAAGGATTTTCTAAATTAATTTTTTTAGATAATTCGTAATTATTTATAAACCTTTCCCCATGGTGGGATGTGTTTTTTAACGAAGATGGTGCCCAGGAATTGGCAAGGCCATGTTTTAGCTGGCCCAGAAATAGGGATATTCTAAATAAATTGGGGGAAGGCTGACTGGCAAGGCCATTATGTCAAACAGCTCCAGATCAAGCATCTGGAAAACAAGGAGATCCAACATAAAGGTTTTTTGAAAGTAAGGATTTAAACAGTATAGAGAAAAAAAAATGGGAATGCCTTGGGTCATATGCTAGAGCAGCCTCTCCCTCTAAAGACAGTGCTTGTCAGGTAAAAACGGAAGTCAGGCAAGACACAGAATGAGAGGGAATATGAGACAACAAAAGAAAATGCATCTGTGCTAGAAAACTCCATCGTAATTATTCCTGGCAAACCTACAGCAAGCCCATTTAAGTCTATTTGATAACTAGAATGTGGCAAATGATGGGAAAACTCCCATTTCCTACATTCCTCATTTCCTCAATGAAACAGCTCTCTGGGATCATTCCCCAGGGCTTACAACCTCACATTCAGCCTGGCGTTGTGGGCCTTCAGCCTCCAGCTCCTGCAGCTCAGCCACGCACGTGGGGTTTAGGGGGCTCCCAGCAGCCCTTAGCAACCTCCAGGAGTGCTGGCAGGATCCTAGAGGAAGCCCGGTGCCCTCCGTGGGCATCTCAGAGATCCCACAGGGGTGTGGTGGCTGTTGTGATGTCTGAGGTGGGGCAGGTGACAGTCTGTTCTGAAGAACAGGCTGCTATCTGCAAACAGCACTGGAGCTCCATGTGAGCCAGCTCCACCATGCACTAGGACAAGAAGAGGGATCTGGCTGTACTGGGGTCCCCTTTTTGTCTCTCTGATCCCTCTTGAGACAGCTCCAGAGGCAGGAGCAGGCAGATGGGTCCCCCTTCCCCCCAGTCACTGATGTGGGGTGAAGCACACAAATACATGCTCACACACACAGACACAATTTTCATGCATGATGCTCACAAGGGGAAACGATGCTGCAGCTTAGGAATGGGCAGGATCAGGCTCCAAACCTCCTGGATACACCATGCTGCATCAGTGACCCCAATGTGCTGAGGAGCAGTGTCCCTCCATAAGAAACGAGGGCCAAAAAATCCACCACAAATGAGCTACGGTTTGGGAGAAGGACTAAAGAAAACAAGGGAGATGGTTACAGAAAGGAGCAGCAAACTAAATCCGTAGAGGTGGTATGGAGACCATCAGGAAAGCCCACACTGGGCACATGGTCTGTGAGGAAAGGTTTGAGAAAGGGTTCAAGAAAGCTGGTACAGCTTAGCTGGGAAGGAATATATTGTTGCATTAAGATACATTAGCACAGCAGGCTAAAGAAGGCATGAGTCAAAAAGCCAGATCTACTTTCTAACACAGAAAACAGAAAAGCTCTTGGCCTCAATCAGATAAAATGCAGTAATTTAATCAGGCAGGCCAGAAATCAGTCTGAGAGGTAACTGGTTAAAGGCATCAAACTGCTGCCAAATCTTTTTTGTGATGCATGAACAGCAAGGCAGGGAATCCACTGAGATGTGGAAGGAGCCTTTTTCACCTTGGATCAGCCTTTCCCAGCCCTCAGGACTCAGCCCAACCACCCTCCCCACCTCTGACCTGGGGAAAGCAGCCCAGGAAGGGGACTGGCCAGAGGACTCACGGCGGGCCAGAGGAGCAGGAGCTGGGGGTCAGTGACGTGTGCCAGGGGTGGCTGTGGCTTGGCACACACGAACATCAGGTTGGAGAAGAGCCGGAGGAAGTGGAGCTCCACCTGTGCCCCACATGGGAAGGTCACTGTTTTGCTCGGCAGCTCTGGAAGGGAAATTCAAGAAGGATCAACTCCTTGGAGGGTCCTGTCAACACCTCCCTGCACAGTGGTGTCCCTGAGGGGCACGGGGACCCCCAGTTCCCTCCTCCCCACACCATGCATGGCTCACCTTGGCCACGTCCCCAGTGCTCAGTGGCTGCTCCCGAGGGACAGATGGGGTCCGTCAGGGACCGGGCTTCCTTTAGAGTGTGCTTGATCTCCATCACCTGCTTCCCAGTGACCAGGGGATCACGGCCAATGTCTGTGGGAAAGAGTCGGAAGCACAAGGATCACTCCAGGTTCCTTATTGATCTTCCCACCTTTCAGGCCCTACATGAATGTCTCCATGCTGCTCGCAGACTACTGAAAGCTCCCATAGGGCATGGCCTGTGATTTGGATTTTAGGGAGGAACAGTGGGCTGGCTGGGATGGGATGGGCTGATGTGGAGCCACTCGGTCTCTGCTGTCTCTTCTCATCCTTGCCACTGAAGCGAGTGGTTTGTAGCTTGTCTCTCACCTTCTAACACATCCTCCAGCATGTGCGTAACCTTCTTCTCTTGCAGAATGTGTTTCTTCAGGTATTTCATGAAGATCCCAGAGCTGAACTCCCCATCCTGCAATTCATAGGCTTCTGCATCTTCGCTCCTGCAAGAGTAAGGATATTTCTTCAGAGTCCCTGCAGTTCTGCATTGGGGATGAAGTCCAAGGTGAGTCTGGAGTGGCCAACTCCATCCAGGCTCTATTGGCTGGCTCAAAGTGAGCTTCTCAAGGAATAACACAAAGTGCTTTGGTTGTGCCCTGAGGAGGGTGGGCAGGCCACAGGATGGGAAAGAGCAGTGGAAGGGAATGGGATAGGACAGCACAGTCTCCTTTGCCAGCCCAGGTGGGTGACGAAAGTGAAAAGCCAGTGGAACTGGCACAGGACCAGTAAGTAATACCCACCATCTCAGAAGGCTTTGGGTGGGCTGCTCATGGGACATGCACCTGGGGAATCAGGCTGGAGAACAGGTGACAGGAGCTGATGTCACCTTCACACACAACTTGTAACTGAAGCACAGGCTTGTGGCAGCAGGAAGGACAGAAGTGCCTGAACAGCAAACCCAGCAGATGGAGGGTGAGAGCCAGAGGGAACATGAAAGAAGCCCTCTCCAGCCTCCATGCACAAAAGGATGAGAGGAGACAGGGCTGTGCCAGAGTCTGGTCCTGTGTGAGGGTGTGGAGATGGCGAAGTCACTTACGTGGAATAGCCATAGACAGTGTTCCCCCGGGGCTCCAGTGGCTGCACCTGGGACAAGGCACATCCTGGGTTGTACCTGGAGAGGAGGCAAAGGCACAAGTCAGTGTCAAGGACATCTGTCAGCTGGAGGGGACAAATCCCACATATTCCTCATGTCCATCTCTTAGGGATGGCAGTAGGATCAACTCTCACCTCAGATATAACCAGAGAGACTAAAGCTGGGAGTCCCACCAAGAACCCAAACCACAGGGAAAGGAGTAGGTATGTCCAGCTGCTCCCTGCCCTGAGCCCGAAGCTGTGGTACAACCTGGAGCTGTGGGTGCACGATGCCACCTCCCTCCAGAGGCTGGATTTTAACAACTCCAGGCAGCGCCACAGTGCAGAGAACACACAGGTTCATCATGGCCCAATGGACGACTGTCCCTCAAGAAGTCAGAGGTGCACAGCACCATGGTTACAGCTCAATTGCCTTTGCTGGGGGTCTGGGACACCCCACGGGGCCCTTCCAGACCATGCACACACTTTTGCCTCAGGGAACCAAAGCAGGCTATGGATGATACACCCCCAGATCTCCCTGAGAAACAGGATCAGGACACACACACGAGTCTCAAACCCCAAAACTCGTCCCGGCACCTCAGTCTAGACACAGCTGAATGAGCACAGCCCCTATTATTTCCAAAGTCAGGTAGATCCATGGCGACAGGATCTGATTTCCAATAAAAAAGATATCTTAGTTGCACTGAATGGTCAAACCTTGCCCATCTGGCTGCAGCCAGACTGACAGCGTGCGGACAGGCTGCCTCCAGTTCACACCAGTGACTGGGAGCTGTTCCCAGTCAAACGGTGACAAGAGCCAGGCACAAAGGCAGCGTTACTCCATGTAATTCAATTCCAGCACAGTTTCCTGGGGCTGGGGCTGGGGCTGGAGCTGGCACACTAAGGAGAGCAGAAAGGACAGGGGAATTGCCAGTAGCCAGCACATCATCTGCTGCTGGTGGCACAGTCTGGAGATGTTTAATGGCAGAATTCAACTGGCTTGGGTAAGTTGTCCTAAAGATGATCAGAAGAGAAAATGTGAGAAAGGAGACATGTTTCTAAATCTGAATATTGAGATTTATCTGCTCTTCAACTGCTCCTATTTAATGCAGAAATTTTTGGTTCCAGGTCCAAAGATAAATCAGGGAATTCTTGGAAAAGGCAATCACATCCGCCCAAAATCAGCATATAAATGCATGAGGCTACACACAGGCTCTGTGTTCTGACTCCTCGCCTGCTCAGGCTGAGCATCTGCTCCCACTTGGCAAAGGGAGATGTGTTTCTCACCACCCTGGCATTTCTGATGCCAACACATGGGGTGGGGAGAAACTCTGGGTGAGCTCCCTCTTAGCACAGACACAGCTTCATGCATGAGCTGCTGACAGACTGCAGCATCAGTCTGACCAGGAGGGTGTGGGGAAAGAAGGGCCTGGGAGCCTTGTTCTACACAGCGGTGTAAACACACAAAGCTATGAAATCCAGATGCTTTCCTGAGATGAAATGGTGACTTCTCAAGAAAAAATGAGCTCAGGAGAGAGCTCCTGCCCCCACAAGATCAGGGATAACACCCACTGCATGAAGTGCTATGCTTGCTGTGGAAAAAGGGAGGTGTGAACTTTGGGGAAGGAGGGAGAAAACCAGCTGCACAACTTTGCCTAAATATAACAGCAGATCTCACACTGCAGCCTCTTCCCAGAGCACCACTGAGACTCCACTGAGCAAAGGAACCACTGGCAATGCCAAGGAAGAAGACAGCAGCTCAAAGGGAGACAGCAGATCAAAGGAAGACAGACAGCAGCTGAAAAGCTGTTTTATAGATTGCTAACATTTGCACTGGTGGTCCCTGTGCAGCCCCCATGCTGCCTCCCCATCACACACTGCCCTCAGATGGCACACCAGCAGCCCAGAGCTGCACCAGTCCAGCTCCAGCAGAGTATCCATGAGAGGCAGGTGTTCCTGCTTGCCTGCAGGCCATCCCCTGCCTCTTATCATACTGCAGAGGGCAGCCAGGTGCTGGGAGGTGTGCCACGGAAGCAATACACTCTGCTCTCAGGGGCCAGCAAGAAGGGATAAAGGGGATGCTCCACTCTGGAGAGCTCAGGGCAGCATCAGGGGACATCAAGCTCCTGCTCCAGAGCTGCGGGACAAGTCCCAGCACAGCCAGCTTTAAGCTATTCAAAGCAAGCAGTCCCACCACTGCAGCTAAAAGGCATCAAAAATTTATCATCTCTCCAGAGGCTGGCAGCTCTCTCAGGGATTCAAAAGCCCTGTTGTCTTTCCAACTCATAGCACAGGAACCACAGCATGAACAGAGACTTTCCTACATTTGCTCTCTAGGTCTTTTCTGACCTGTAAATCTGCTTCAGGAGCCTGAAATAAATGAACTAATGACAGCTTCTACTGCAACAGTCCACCCACCTCTGCTGAAATTGGACAAGTAGTAATTTCCTGCAGCAGGACAGAAGTCTGCAGGCCAAGGGAGGGTGATGGGTTTTCCACAGAAAGTGGGAAAATGCTGATCTCTGACCTCAGTAACAGCAGCTTCACAACATGACCACTTCAGAAGGATTTAAGGCCAGTAAAAAACAAGTAGCAGCGCTTAAAATATTTCCCGTCTTGTTGCACTCTTCTCACTGAGATGTTAACAAGAACGCAACCAGGAGAAGAGAGGTGAACTGAACACTCCCAGCCTGAGCATGTGGGAAATATGGACCAGGAAAGCAAACAATCAGCAAGATCAGGTCAGGTGGGTCAGGCTTGAAACACAAAAGACAATCCCTGTGCTGAGTTTCAGCCAACAATTTATGCCAGGCAGAGCCATCCCTCCACAGGCTTGAGGCAACCTGCATTTGCCAGGCTTCTTCATCTCAAAAAACCAAGGAAGGGTCTCCAGCTCCCTTCTCTCCAGCAGATCTCAGACAAGTTCTGATGCTCTCTGCACGAATATATGATTGACCCATCCCCCAGGACACCCTGCAGGACTGACAGTGTGGTTGATTTTATGGCTTAGATCAATAACCTCTGACAGGCTCAGCAGCACCATGGGGGATGTGGCAACCACAGTGGTTGTCAAAACCCACAGCTGAGGATGGCCACCCTCCCCCAGCCCTTGGAACACCCAGCCCAGGTGAGGAAGGAGGAAGAGAACTCTACCACTTCCTGCAGGTGTCCAGCAGGATGATGTTCAGGGCCGTCTGCTGCTGCTGCATCTTCTGGAGGATCCTCTGCACGCTGATGCAGTTCTCAGGGGCATAGGGTTGTGGAGCATCAACAGGGACCATGTAGTTCCTCCCTAGATGTTCGTACCCGTGCCCAGCATAGTAGAATATAGCTGGGAACAGGGAGAGGAGAGGATGAATCAGGATGCCAACCTGCAGGTCTGTAACCAGCTCCCCATGGCCATATCCCACCTCCTGATCTGAAGGGATACTGGTGCAGGGCACACCTAGACCAGTAGCACCTATGGAACTGGAGCTACATTGACCTCACAATTTCAACTTTTTGCCAATTTATACCCTTCATTAGAGTTGGAAGCAGCCCCAGGAGGCTCTCCTGTACTTGTGGATTCCTGCATTGTTCATCTCCTAAAGGCCCTGGGTTTACACGCTTCCAAACCTGTGCTACAACACCCAGGCTCAGTACCTGCCAGGCTGAATTTCACCTTTGTACCATGTTTTGGTTAGTCCTCAGCTCTTTGAAGGAATAAGGCAGCAGAAAAGGATTTTACCAGGATGGAAAATACAGTAACAGACATTTAAATGAGAAGCTCCTCAGTTTCCTAGTTTTGGAGAAGCGACTAACAACTGATTAGGTGATGGGAAACATTCTCAATTTCAAAGGTCTGCCTGTATTCACACACCTATAAGCTGGTGAAAAATTAGACACAGAGAGAGATGAGTTCTTCAGATGTCCAGAACACAAGGATTGTGTGTTTCAACAACCTCAAACCAGGCACCAGCCCTGTTAGACAGGGGAGGAGTCAGACTCATGCAGATGCTGGTGGGAAGCCCAAGACTCAATAAGAATTTTGGGTTTTACTCTTATGCACATGAAACTTAGTAATGGTTTCTGCCTTCCCAAGAGATGGTAACACAGAGCCATCTAGGTGGGAAGTCAGCACTGGGGAGCCTGGCATGGCCTAAGCTGGGGCTCCTCTCCAAGCTCTGTGTTCAGTGCAGGGCTGGCACAGGGATCCCCAAGCAGGCTGGAGCATACCAAAAGGAAGCTGCACAGTGCCTGGCTACCCCTCTCCAGGACCAATGACACTGCTTAGGGGATGCTGGTTGGTGAAAGCCAACTTGGGGAATTGAAATGGGTTAAAAATAGCTCTGCGAGCTGACAGAGAGTTGAGTTACTGCAGCTGGGGGACAGTGAAGAGTGAGAGGTCAGAAATGGAAAAAAGCAGCTAAGAGGCAACAGCAGGAGAAATTCTTCACTCAGATTCCTGGCCAAAGCCCACACTTCAGTGAGTAATCTCTCCTCTATTCTCCCTCCACTGTCCTGCCCCTGGACTTGGCAGGACGCTCACTTTGCTCTGATTCTGCAAGGATTCAGTAACAGGGGCAGGAGCTAAAGGGCTGAAAGCATGATCCCATCATATGGGGAATGGAAAACATGACCTCATAGTCAAAAAGGCCTTGAGTCACCTTTAGTTTCTATTTTTAGGGGACAGTGGAAAGTTTCTCAAATGGCCATTTTCACAGGTGCCCATGAGATTTGAGTTCCTGCTCTTGTGGATCGCCGGCCAGAGATGGCAGGCTCTGATTTGTAGAAGCTTTAAACTTTCCTAACTTGTGAATCAAAGCCACAAAACCCTCCCCTGAGACTAGAAAAGAGTATAAAACAGGAAGCCTTCTAGAAAAGTTAGATGCAGGTTGGGCCCCTTGAGCCACTGAGCACTGGTGGCTTTTGTCCCTCTGCCTGTACATGCAAGGGAAGTGATGACATCTGTTACCAGGCAGCATTACTGAGGCTTGGAAAAAAATGAAATATAACAGGAAAACAAAGAATGATTCAATCCTTAAACCTTCTACCTTTTGAGGTCTTGCTGAGTACCTGAATGTACCACCAGGTGCTCCCCATGCTATATAAACCACAAAGACTTGTGTTCAAATAAAAAAAGGTGAGTTTCACATCACCTGAGCAACTTCTCCAACCTCTCCCAGACTGAATCTCTCCTCCTGAACAGGAAAGTCAACAATTTGCCCAGAGCAGGAAAGGGATGTTTTATTCTGAGTTCTTCCCACATTGTATGAGTCAGAACTGCTCATCACAGACAAACTTCCGAGTAGCAAATTTAAAAGGGGAAGCTCCAGGCACCGCTTATAATGCAGGAAATGTCAGTATGAGGCTTAATAAAGGCATGACTCCATATTCCTACTATTCCAGTCACAATTTTCTGCTCTCATTGCATTTCCAATGTAATTTTTTTGATTTGGGACTTTTTAGGATGCTTGAAATAACATCCATGGGGATTCCTCACTTGCCTGAGGGTGGAATAATTAGATCACTCAGGGGACGTTTGGGGCCTTCAAAAATCCCATGCAGCTTTTCTAAGATGAGATCTGGAGGAAAAGCAGCCTGATAACCCGTCACCTCCATATAGTGAATTGGAGAAACCTTTGGATCATAGAATCATTAGGGTTGGAAAAGACCTCCAAGATCATCAAGTCCAACCTTGCACTGAACCTCACCATGCCCACTCATCCATATTATGCAGTGCCACATCCACTTGTTTTTTGAATACTTCAGGATTCAGGCCTGGGAGCTGTGCTGGGATGGTCTGGAGATGTGGAAGTGGAAGAAAGTCTCACAAAAGCCTACAGTTCCTGCAGAGACAGTTACAGAGACCACAAAGCCCAACTGCCCTCGTCAGCACAGACCATGCAACAAGGGGCAATGAGCACCCACCCATGGAGGTTCATGCTCACCAGCCAGCCCCCTCCTCCCTCTGTATATCTACACAAAGTTCTCCTGACTTCAGCTCTGGTGGTTGCTACATAGGAGGTGGCACCCCCAGGTTCCTCAAGCAGAAACACTGGGATGCCACAGGAGTGTGTCCAACATGCACACAGACGTACAGGACTGGCTGTCACAGGCACCTCTGGGGTCTTTAACAGGCTGCCTGAGTTGTTCCTGGAGCTGCTGTCTCACCACAACTGGGGCACTCAGCAGGCAGTTTGACCCAATGTCCCACCATTAAATTAGGATGGTGGCAAGAATCCTGAACTCAATCACTGCTGGATCCAGCCCACACTGGGGTTCACTGCCTTCAAAAAACAGCATGCCACTCAGCCTGGAGAGCTGTTAAGAAAACCTCAACCTAAGCAGGCCTTGCTTCACAAACACTCAACACTCAACTCAGCTGTTAATGTTTTTCCTGACAGTGCACAAAATCAATTTTGCCAGGAGGGATCAGAGGCCACGAATGCAGAAAAGCACTAGAAGTTTAAATAAGGCATGACAATATGAAAGGTTTGCTGTTTCCAAGCATTTTTTTCTCTCCAGTGCTTAGGAAGGGCCATGGATAAAAAGCCATTTGGTCCTCACGTGCCATAGAGAGAGGCTAAGAATGGCAGCTGGGGTGACTCTGGCCTGGAAGAGGAGGTAAAGCCTGGGATACAAGGGGATTTCTGAGAGCAACAACAGAAGGAAGCCACAAGTGAAGTCATGGGAATATGCTGTCATAGGTGACGTGCTCAGCCGGAGCGCCAGGACTGCGCATGGCCCTTCCCACCAGCTCAGCCGCCCGCTATGAGTCAGTGCTTCCCAAAACGAGATGGCTGTGCCGCATTTCGCTCGTGGCCAGGTCCCCATCCATTGCACAACCTCCAAACCTCATGCTGAATGCCAGCCTGGAATCAGCTCACACTGACTTTCATTGTCTGGGTGCCACACAGCTGGCAGGTAAGCCTCACACTGAGGTTTGGAAGCAAAAAAAAACCACCTGCAAGGTGTTTTCAGGGTATTTGTCATGCTGGGAGAATCTCAGGGACCCCAAAGATGCTACTTTCACCACCAAACATGAACACATGCTTTAAGACCCACAAGATCTGCTGTTTGGGTTTGTGGTTGAGGAATGCTTCCTACTGAGCACAGTGCGCAATTAAGCTCAAAGCCCAACCTCAAAGCCACTTGCAGCTGGGAATGTTCTTCTTCAAAAGGGTTGTCAAGGGCCCAAATTAGACCTTCAGGACAGAGAAACAAGGAAATCATGACCAGATGCAGCAATCCGGGCTCAAAAGGAGCTCCTCTCCTCACACGTGAGTGTGGGGGGCAATCGGTCAGTCTCCTCAATTCTTTCATCCCAGGAAAAATCAAAACCCCCTTTCCCATTCACTATCGGAAGCACTGGCTCCCCAAAAACTCAGTGTGAGCCCATGCTGTTGGGATTGGAGGTGAGCCACGTGCTGGAGAAACAGATAGTGCCTGACTGAACTACACTTATCCAGGGGCTCCTGCCAAGTCTGGTACTGATGCAGGTCTCCCTTGAGATAGCAAAGCTCAATTTCTTCTCTTTTAATTCAACAGCTGTTCAGAAAATTGCCTAATCCCTACTCAGCATGGGCAGGTGGCTGAGCTGGCTTGGCCTTACCATAGACTCCCTTCCTCAAGAGCTGCAGGAACCGACTGACCGCTGTCGCCATCTCAGCCTTGTTCAGATCCAGCAGGGAGACAACCTGGAAGCCCAGATGCTCCAGAAGATGACTCAGCTCAAACACATCCCTCATAGGAGCCATGAGGTTGGGGTGATGCTGGTAGCGGTTGTTGCCCACTAGAAGTGCTATTTTGCCTGTAGCTAAAAGAAATACCAAGGGAAAAAGCTGTAAATGCTCAGCAGGAGGCAAGATCTCACCTCTTCCTGTTGGAGTGAGGATATGAGCAATCTAAGGAAGGAGTTAGGCAGCAAGGATAGACCCTAGGCTGCTGCAAGCCTGGAGTACCCTCCAGAAAGCCCTTGGCTTTCTGAACACTTTGACAAAATACACAATCATTTTGACAGAAAGGCTTGAAAAGTTTGCACTTGACAACCAAAACCCCAGGAATGCAGAGGTTCTGCTCTACCTGCCCTAATGTGACCACAGGTCTGGCGTGTCAGTGGTGCGTGGGAGGGGGATTCATTGAGCCAGCCTGAAGGGTCCTTTCCCTCATGGGGCTGAAGGAGAGAAACTCATGGCTCCTGCTTTGATTTTATCCCCACCTCCCACTGTAAAAAAATGGGATTTATGTCACTCAGTGGTGGTGGGAGCAAGGAACTTTGCCCTGCTCTGAGGAGGTATTTCAAGTAGGGATAAGTTGTCATGTGAACAACACTTTTAAAATCATTTGGCAGGCACAGAGCTTAAGATGCAGTTACTCATTAGGAATAATCTTACTCCACTTGCTGAGAAAGATCAGGGCTTGGCTGGGGATGGGACTCATCTTATGCTGTGCCGCTCTAATCCAAAAGTGCAGAGCCCATGGCAATGTGGTCATTAAGGCTTGAAGTGGTCTCTGCAGAAAAAGCACTCCCATTCCTTGTCCTCTGATCCACTCTGAAGCCTGGCTTTAAATTAAGGGAATAATTGCTCAGGAAGAAAAGATGACCGTACTCACCAAAAAACTTTCCAGAGCCACACGTACCTGGGAAAGAAAGAGAGAAATTATAAGCCTGGGTCCAGTAAGCCTGGGCCCAGCACTCAGTGCCACGTCTGAATCCTACTCCAATATCCCCAACAATGCACAGCTGGATCAAACACACAGAGGATCTGCACAAGCAACACTCCTCAGGCAACTCCTTCACAGCCTGACTGCTAACCTTAAAGACACCGGTCTGATGTTTGGAGGATTTATGAAATCCAGCCTGATTTATGACATCCTGAGTAGCTGGGAAGCAAAGCCTGGAGAAGTGGCAGACCAGGGAAGGAGGGTCAACATGGAGAAGGTCATACCTGATGTGACTTACCTGCTACCTCGCTGCAGCAAAAGCAAAGGAAACAAAATGATTCAAGGTCAATAAAAGCTCCATAACAGAGAGTTTCTCCCCAGAAATGTCCAGTGCAGAGGAAGTTGCCCTGTTTGCTTTTGATTGCAATAATATTCCCAGAGTTTTTCATCTCCCTGCTCTGCCTTTCCCTGTTGTTTTAGCAGTTCTGGCTCAGAAAAGCCACTCACTTTTGTCCACAAGCTCTCCTGCCTTGAGCACCTTCAGGCTCTTAAAATCATTATTACCCTAACAGCTCCAGCTTTTCCTATTTAAATCAGAAATAAATTTAAAAATCCAGACCAGGAGAAAATTCTAGACCCCTACATGCTCTAAAAGAAAAAATTAAGGATAAATTGCATAAATCTCATGGGTCTGGAAGACCTTTGGCCCCTGAACCAGAGTTGCTGATGCACTAGAGATGCCTGAAAAGCTGCAGAACAAAACCACTCATCCTTTCCTGCCTCTGACAGAGGCACCTGTCGCATGTTAAAGTTCCCCAGCAGTAACACATTGAACCCAACCCTGGTGTCCTTCTCGCACTGCCTGTCCAGTACAGCCCAGTATATGTTTTGCCAGCTGAGAGGAGGCAGGCAGAGTGCTCTCTGGCTACACAAGATCAATTTGCACTTTGGAGAAATTTTAAAGCCAGCCTAAAAGGCAGATTAAGAAGATTATGGCATAGAAAAATCTCTAGATGTAGTAAAGAGTCAGCAGTGCCAGCCCATGCTATTCCTGCCTCACACAGGGTAAAGGCAGAGGGCCAAAGCAGCCAGAGGTGGAGCATGCTCGAGGCTCTGGGGACACATCCTCTCCCTGGGACCCATCACTCACACAGCATCAGCCCTGAGCTGCCAGCCCGAGGGGCCTGAACCTTCCCAAATAAACACCATCCTCTCTAGCTCTGTACGTGAGCGCATCCCTTCATCTCAGCGAGACTGGAAATGAGTCTGGCCACAGCAGCCTGCTGCGATTTGGCCTGGAACTGTGAAAGCAGCACCTTGGCATGTCAAGAAAACAGCAGGGAGCAGCTCAGAGCACTGAGCCTGCCGTTATACAGCAGGTGTCTGACACACTACAGGGCCCAGCAGCACTCCACCTGCCAGACAGTGCATCACTGCATTTAGGGGGTTTTCCAGCCACTGCTCCCTTTGCTCCCTCAGAGCCCCAACATCAAGGAATCCTATTTATCACAGTCCTTGTTCACCAGCTCAGCACCTCCAGAGAGCACCAAATTCCTTTGTCCCCTCTAATTACGTCTCACACTAGGTGATGTGCAGCAAAGCGATGCGGGCTGGCTCTGCTCACCGATGTGAACGTCCACGGCGTTGGTCCAATGCTCTCCATGACTGTTGGAGGCACAGCAGAGGTATGTGCCGGAGTCACTGACCTTGGTGTGGGTGATCTAGGCAGATCAAAAGTTAAATCACATTATTTATGGTGAAAGTCTGAAGCTCCCTGCCAGGATCTGCCGAAGACACCTGTGTCCATGGAATAAAAACTATTTTTCCTGCTGTTTGCAGAGACTTTGCCTCACAAAGAACCAGGACATGGACAAGAACCAGAGCAGTACTAGCTGGTGAGGACTCTGGTTCTCCAGCACAGGATCCTGCTCAGAGACGCACTAAAGCCACCACTGAGTCGGGATGGCCATAGCTCTGTCTATTCAAGCCCTGAACACCTCCAAGCACCTTGCTGCCTTTCAGGCTCCAGCATAGCACAATCCACCTCTGAAAAGAACCTCTTCTTAGCACCCAGACAGAACTGTCCCACCAGAACTGCAATCTAAGGCCACCATGTAATACCATCTAAGGCCATCTGTAATACCATCGACCACTACTGAGAAGAGACTGGATGTCTTGTCCTTGTGCCCTTCACGTGACACCCTGGAAGGAAAGCTCCTCTCTTGATTCAAGAAGACAGCACTGATTTACACTCAGCCAGAGACACAAAATAAAGCCAGCTCTTCTACTGCCTCCCTGACTCTTTTCTGTCAGGACCAACCACATTTCCTTCTAGGTCTCCAGCAGGCAGACAGCATTCCTGCAGCTCCATCAATCCACAGTCCCCTGCATGCACAGACAGTAACTATTCTCCTGTCTCTGCTGTAAAAGGGCACAAGAGATGTGCTGAGAGCCCTTGATGCATCTATGGATTGGTTACCTCTCAGAGAAATATCCACAACTTTGAAAGAAGTCCATAAAACATATTCCCCCTTCACACAGAGTCATCCAGCCAGCTACCAAAGCAGTGGGGTGATACGTGGAGGGCTTTCTCATAGCCCTACAATCAGCTCCTCTCATTACCCATCTCAGCACCTAAAGCTTCTGAACTATCCCCAGAAAACCTTACCCAGAGTTTTTTTCTCTTCTGCTGTTCCAGCAGGTTCCCATTGCGGTACCACTGGTAGCTGGGGGCTGGGACCCCCATGGCAGCACACTGCAGCTGCAGCGGCTCCCCCACCTCCACCCGCTGCTCGCTGGGGTTGAGGACAATGACTGGTTCTCCTCGCCACAACCGAGGCGGCAGACCTGCAAGGCAGCAACACAGAATTGGTCCTACCTCCACAGGGACAGCAAACAACGCCGTTTTCGACCACCACTACTGCACCTTTCTTCTTGGGGAGCAGGAAACCCTTGGGAGCAACGCCTGTGACAGTAAATGCCACACCAAAGTCCTGCCTCTGGCTTCCCAAACCTGATCCTCGCCCTTTCCTGCCAAAGGTGCAGTCAACATTCTAAGGTCAACCACACCTCAAGTTATTTTTGGTCAGCTTTGAAGTAGCCAGGTGGGTTCTTCCAGTCCCAATACTCAGAATAACTCTGGGAAACCCATGGCAAACATGAGGTGTAGTTGCATGTGGACGGGGCCTGGAGCAACCTGGTCTAGTGAAAGGTGTCCCTGCTCACAGCAAGGGGTGGAACAAGATGAGCTTGAAGGTCCCTTCCAACCCAAACCATTCTGTGATTCCATAAAACATCAAGAAGGTAAAAGACAGGCTTGTACCTCTGGCAACACACTGATGGACCTCTACCTTCACCCAATCGGAGAAGACGGCATTTCTGTGGAGGTCATTGACTCTGCAGGTGTAGAGCTGGGTCTGCTCTGCAACGATGGGCAAGTCTTGGTTGGTTGCTCCAGGAATCAGGCGGCAGTCAGACTAAAGGTAAAACATAGGCAGTGGGCAGCAATTCCCTCCTCACTGCTGGCAGTAGAAGGCACTAGGAAGTCCCTTGTAAGAGCAAAAAAGCAGAAACCCCTGGTTTCCTCCCCTCCTTCAGCTCCCCCACTGTGTGCAGGGACCCAGCCTGGTGCCATACCCGGAGCCCTCCCATCCTTACCTGGTACTGACAAAACCACTGGTACTGCAGTGAGGTGCATCCCTGGGCTCGGCACCGCAGAGTGAAGGAGTATCCCACTGGGACAGACACAGAGACCGGCTGCTCGGTTATGGCAATGGCTGTGGAGAAACAGCATGTGGAGGTGGGAAAAACAACACTGCAGTCACAGCCCAGCATCTCACTCTCACCCAGTGGCCAGGCATGGTGAGCTTCAAGAGAGACACCCATCCCAGCAGGCAGGGAAGATTGGAAGAACAGGGATGCTCCTGTGCCCAGAGAATAGAGAGAAGGATGGATGGATGGACGGACGGACGGATGGATGGACAAGAGGATGTGTGGATGGAAGGATGGGTGGGTGGATGGATGACATGGGGCTCCTCCGGCTACTCTTGCAAGTGCCCGGTGGGTAGCACGGTCACTCTGCCCCGTGCCCCGTGGCCACTCACCTTCCTGCATCGCTTCTCCGGCAGCTCCTCCCCGGCCTGGGCGGTCGCCGGCCGGGCCCGCGGCGGCTCCTCTCCCCGGAAAGCGGCGGCGGCACCTGCGGCGAGGGACGGCAGCGCTGGGGCGGGTCGGGCCCGGCCGAGGGGCCGCTCACCCG
>VWPU01002385.1:0-70441 GCA_013398955.1 Callaeas wilsoni
ACAGGAGGAAGGATTGCAGTGCGCGGAGAGCAGCGAGGATGATTCGGTTCGGGTCGGTTTGGCAGGGCTGCGCAGAGCGGGCCCCCGGCAGCGTCCGGCCTGTTCGGACATGGCACCGGGAAGGAGCTGCCCCGGCTGTTCCTGGCAGCAGCGGGGTGCCCCTTTGCAGGGTGGCAGGCTCCGAGGCCCTGGCAGAGCACCCTCGGGACCTGCTGGCTCTCAGCAGACACAGCCATTGCCTTCCCTCTGTCTCTGCTGCCCGCTTGAGTGTCGCCTCAACAATTTTTCTACGTTTAAGCTTCACTGTCATGCTCTAAGGAGCTTCCTGTTGCTTTCCCCTCCCTTTAACAACGGCAGCGATTTCTGAGAAGAGAGATTTCATCTTCTGCATGTTTGCCCATTGTTCAAAGGAGGAGCTTTTTAACCCCCTTACAAGGAGAATAAAATAGTGATGAAATTACCAGAAACTGGTTTTGTCTACTTTCTCCGCTTCCTGAATTGAGCAAAAAGCATTTTGTATTGTCTTACCTTTATGGTTTTGGTCTGGAGTCTGAGTCCATTTAAAGTGTTAATGGCTTTCTCTGCATCCTTTGGATGGCTGTAGTTAACAAA
The DNA here is from genome assembly GCA_013398955.1 of Callaeas wilsoni. Taxonomy (NCBI): domain Eukaryota; kingdom Metazoa; phylum Chordata; class Aves; order Passeriformes; family Callaeidae; genus Callaeas; species Callaeas wilsoni. The sequence goes on from VWPU01002385.1 coordinate 613, forward strand.
TCCATTCCCTAAACTCTGCCCTGTCGAAACACAAGAAACAAAGTAAAAAGGACTCATTTTGCAGCACAGGAACAACTTCCAAGAGTGGGAGCACAATTTTCTCACTCTTGAGTGCACGGCCGATGTGAGGAGAGGCACTGAGAGCTGGGGACAAAAGAGAGAAGCAAAAGCAAGCCCTACCTGGCTGGGCCACCTGGGCTGTGCCTGGCTGGGCTCTTCTGTGTGTTCTGGAGCGCTTTCTCCAGCCTCCTTCAGAGGGAATTCTGCGGGAGCATTTCCACCACTCCTGGTGAAATTGTCTCATCATCTAATGGAGGAGATTTTATGAAATCTTTCCACATCATCAGCCACATTTTCTTGTATTTATCTACCTCTCCAAGCCTACAGAAATACTCCTTCTTTTAGGTTTATACCCTTCAGACTGGTTAGGAAAAAGACATGAGAACCCACAATATATGAACTACAGGGAACAGAAGCTCACGTTGTTAAGTGAGAATTTATTTTAATTGGGAAACAGAGAATCTTTCTGCAGATTTTTTTTCTGAGTATTCATTTTACCAATAATGACAGAATGAATAAGACAAGGCATTTAGTGAGATGACTAATGGCTGTTACGAGCTGCATGGACAGAAGTTTAGACTTTGAGTTAAACTGGCTAACGCAGTTTAGCCAAGTTCAGCAGAGAGTGAAAGCCTAAATTAACAAGATAGTGAAGCAAATTCTTACTAGAAGGAAAGAAGAGTATTGCCAATTTCTTGCCAGGAAATCAAATACAATGGAAGAAATGTTGAGGGGTGTTAAATCTGTATAGGAACTTTGCTCTTCTGTCACATAGCAAATACCTTCTTCCAAATCATCTCTAGAGATGGACAAAGTAGCAGTCACAGAGCTAACCAGCCCTTCTGAAAATATTGGCAAATGCAGTTTCCATCCCATTTCATAGTCCTGAGTTTAAAAATAAACTAAGTTCAACTACGAAATGTGTTTTAAATAAACTTTTTGGATGATGAGAGTTACTTGAAGCTAGGAAACAAACCTGCTGAAGATCAGACTCTTTGTGTTGCTTGCTCAGTGTGTGAGGTTCAGTTTGTCTCCCTGAGAGCTGGCAAGGTCCAGGGAGCTGCTGAGCCCTCGGACACGGGGAGCAGTCGAGGGTCAGATGCTTGTGGTTAAAAGGATGCTTTGTGGATGTTCTTATGGATCCCTTTGCAGGTCTGATGTCCAATGTGTGTGCCAGCGTGCAAAACCTGGCACTGCTTCCATGCCAGCGTGCAAAAACCCCATGGATATTCATGCTCTGTGCTCAGCTTCCCTTTAACACTGATTTTTGTGCCCTGATTAACTCTGTGTCATTAACTCATGTTAATGACCCAGGACTCGCACGGAATAATTTATTTCTTTATTTTCAAGAAGACATCTCACTTCACCTTTAACCACAACGTGCCTGCATGGTAAAATTCCTTTTGAACTCAATTGTGAATATTCAGCCTTTTTTTTTTTTTTTTTTTTTTTTTTTTTTTTTTTTTTTNGTTCTTTCTTTAGAAAATTCCCAACGCGCTTTGGGCCAATCTGATCCAGGAGCGTCTGTCAAACGTGGACTGCATCAAACAAGTAAGAATTGCTCCTCAGAGGGCCAGTGGATAAGCACTTACACAACTCGTGCGTGGTACTTAGCATTCCAAGTCCTGAGCAGAGCAGGGAATGGGGGCAAATCTTCGGGGGCTCCGGAGCCGGCTGCTTCCTTGAACATCAGCGGAGGGAGTTTGGAGCTTTATTAACAGGATAAAGGGGAGGATGAGAGTATGCATATGCTAATCTTCCAGCACAGAGATGATCAAAGGCTGAACAAGCAGAGCTTTGTTGATTGCCTGGGGCAACTGGCAGAGATGGAGTGGACAAAACAGATAAACAGAAAATAGATAGAAATCAATATGTTAAGGGTTTGGCTCTTCTTGTGGAAAGGGGAGGAAAAGAGTCTTAACATTACTAATATCAATTTTATTTATTTCTTGTTGTGTCTCTTTTTTCTTCCTGTGTTAGGAAACGCTGCACTGGAATATATTCTGTTCTAGGTAATAATTAATATCTTCACTCTTAGCTTACACAAATAGGCAGCTGAACAGGTTTAGTTGTGCTCAGATCTGTGGGATCCCATGTTTCTTGCTCCATGTTTCATCATCTGGGAGACTGAAACAATAATTTTTTTTTTTTTTTTTGGATCCTGAGAAAGAAAAAGTAAAGGGATTTGCAGAAATCCTAAGTGGCACCAGCTTTCCTTCACAAAGTACTGCATACCTTACTCTGTAATTGACCTATTAATGTTGAATTTGCGAAGTAGAATTAAACTTTTGCATTGCTATTCACGGTGCTTGTATTATATGGGTCTGTCTGGTTTTCCTTGAAGGTCTTTTTAGCTGAGCTATTTTACTTCATTTGAACTCAATATAGTTACTTAGCACTCCAAATCAAATATCTGGTAGCACTTAATGTATTTTTTTTTTGTCTGTAATAAATTCACACAGGACCTAGGCCCTTCAGTTGGCAGGAGAGCTTGTTTAAAACCACACATGTGGTGTACTTTCTTGTTCATTTTTGTGGATTTTTACTTCTTTTATAACAAGAGCTCTAAAACCTCTCAAAAAGGCTCATTTTTTCACGTAGGTCTCTTTGCCTGATTAAAACAACATATGTTTTCAACAGCTGCTTTTCCCAGTGTTTGTTAAAGTGAGTTTTACTGTCACTGTACAGGCAAAATCCATTGCTCTCCACAAGCTGCATCCACCTTATTTTCCACCTCTTTTTCCCTCTGCTTTCTGTAATTGTTGGCATGGCTTTAGCTCTCCTGTCAATAATGAGGGAAGGATCTCTCAGTGAGTTATTTTAAGTATTGGCTCATGTATGAGAAAGGTGACAGGGTGGTTAAAATGCCAACAGCTGCACAGAGTCCTGCCTGCACTTCACGTTCCTGTTGTTATCACCAGCAGCACCGAATCAGTGCTGGGTGTCTTACAGAACCAGGGGAAAAAAGCCCTTTATGAAGCTTCCCTGATATTCAGCAAGAATGGAGTGGATGTTATCAACCTGGTTGAGGTTTCAGCTGGTTTTAGGAAAAACACGTATTTTGTTTTTCAAAGGTGTGATGGTTATTAAAAATCTTTACATTAATAGATAGGTGTACACAAAATGACCACAAATTGTTTTCTCCTTTGAAAGGGGATCTATGCATTTTAAGTGTAACATTTTCCTCGTGTAACTCAAAATAGAATGAATGCTGTAGGGTTTTTACATCACTGAACAGATTCATGCCATTTCTTTCAAAACATGAGTCAGCATGTTTTCCCTGAAAATGTTCCTAGATTAGGAGCAGTATGTTGGACCACAGTACCACCAGCTGTTTGTTTTATTTCTCCTTGTGGTGTCATTGGCTTGGCATTAATTGTACAGCTTTCATCCCACTGGCAGTAGGAATACAGGCTTTTTTGTGCCGTTGTTTTGACACTCACAGGTTTATAGATGTCACTGGCATTCTCTAAGGAGAACATGTTTATTGATCAACAGCTCTGCTGAGGCTGTGTGTTATGTGTTCCTCTAACACAAGCGTGGTTAGGACTGCGAGGGATCAGATGGGGAGGTCTTCCAGCACACACAGGGAACTTATTGCAAACATTATCTTCGAGCCTGGGGCTCGTGGGGCTGATACAGAGACTTTTCATCTTGCAGGGTTAGCACAGGTTGGCTGCAGCCCCTCTGGCTGCTGGGGCTGTGGAGGGAATTCATGGAGCTGGAGGAAGCCAGTGGAGAGAGATTGCCACGGGATGTGTTAGAGAGAGAGCTGAGCCACCTTCCTGGAGGCTTAGGACCTTCAGCAGCTCAGCTTAGGCCAGTGATTCACACAACAAGCGGCAGGATGACTTGAGATGGGTATTTTTTTGTGGCTGCCCTTGAAAGGAAAGGCAAAGAGAGCAATGGCTCTATTTGGGTTTACGTTGGTTGGTTCTGTTTGGTTTTACCTTGGTAGCTAAAGATCATCGTGTTGTCTCTGTGAAACTCCTTGCAAAGAAAGTGATGTTACAGAGATTTATCCGGGGACAGAATCTGCCCTTTCACCACATTTTCTGTTTCCTGAGAAGAATGGAAATTTTAAAAACAGCTTTGTACCTTAACTCAACTGACAGAACTAATGTGGGGCATGAAAGGTTCCTTTCTAATGGGAAATTTGGCAAGGTTTGAGCTTCTCCCAGCAACCATACTGCTAATGTCGATGGACTGCAAGAGCTGGGTTGTCAATATTCCTACTGCACTCCTCAGTTTGCCATGCTCTGAAAACCTCCAGAATTTTAGGTCCATATTGGCAAAGCTATTACTGATACTATTTTTTTCGTATGTTGTTTTCCGACCCTTTTCTTCATTTGGGAGTGAAAACCGTGTAATACTTATTCAAAACCACTGAATAGTAATGTGGAAAAACTGTTGTGATTACCTGTTTTCCTAAAAGCAGCTGTATTCATGACCTTTATGCTTCTGGCTGAGATTTTTTTTTTTTCTGATAACGCCCATAATTCAGCATTATTTCTTTCTGCTGTTCCTTTTTCTTTATTCGAAGGCAGTGTCAATTTTGGATTTGGTAATTAAAAAAAAAATGTGGAGGATGTACAGGTCAAATAACAGGAGGGAACTTGAATACCCAAGTCATTATTATTGTGGTGGAAAGTGTGAAAGCATGTAGGCTTGGTATCGTAGCCGAGGGAACTGCCAGCAAAGCAGGGAGATTTACATTTGGGAATGACCTTGAGCATCTCCTTTCCTCCAGATTCCTGAAGTCTGGAGAGGAAAGTGATGGCTTTGAAGGTCCTTCCTTGTTGCTGATTTTTCAGCATGGCCTGGGTCTCCAAGGAGCAGCTCACCTGGCATTAAGGCAGCAGCAGAATCTCTGTTTCCAGGGTTCATGTGGGAAAGGAGGGAGGTTCCCGGCTGGAAGAGAAGGAGCAGCGACCACAGAGTGCAGGCACCATGGAATTTCTCACTTTCAGCCTTTGTTCCACCCTTGGTGTGATAAGGTGCAATCCATGCCTGGATAGAAGGTTACTGCTATCAAGAACCAAAAATACGTGGCTTCTTAAAGAAACAAATTTACCATGTGAAGTTACTAATTACACTTTAATGACAGTCAGGAGGGCAAAAAAAGACCAGTGTTTGCATAAAGCATGATAGGCATATTTTAAGTCAGGTCTTGCTCTGCTGTGTCTCGCTTCCTCTTGCTCCATTCCCAAGCCACACTCCCTTTTCACTCCTTTTTTTTTTCCCCTTTTTTTTTTAATTTTTTTTTTTTATTTATTTTATCTGTGACATCTGCTTGGAGCTTGTCCCTCCTGTGATACCACACTACTTGCAGCTGTTCAGACCTCCAGCTCCGAGCTGTGCATGGGGTGCCCTGAGCATACGGCCTTTTTGATGTGTGATAAAACAGAACCGAGCCACTGGGGGTATGGAGAGGGAATGCAGCAGAATATCAATAAACCTGTTCTGAACAAAGCTGCAGCTCTGTGGTGGAATAGACATTTCACTGAAGTGTCAAGTAGATGGATAATATATTCTAATTAGGGACTGACTGATACCCTGCAACTCAGAGACCTTTGGAAATCAGCTCCAAAATGCTCACTGTTTTTGTACTGTGTGTTTATTTTGCATTTGTTTCATGCCTTTAAATATATTTGCTGCAGGAAGCTATTTATTGAGCTATGCTTTCCTAAATGGCCAAAACTTTTCGCTATAAAATTGCTTATTGCCTGTTTTAAGGGCCTTTGAAATTTGTACGTAAACCTCTTGAAGTTTGCTGTGGGTTGTTAGAATACAGTATTGTGTTTGCTGCCTGTTGCACGTGATTTGAGCCACAGGCAGTAGTGACATCAGGTTTTGTGGGGTGTTTTTTTCGTTTGTTTATTTTCTTACAGTTTCCAAAAATGTTGCACTCAGAGTGGAGAAAAGAAGCCAGATTTGTAGCCTGTGTAAATTGGCATCGATTTATTTGCCTCAGACCTCAGATGCCATTTCTCCTTTGAAGATCTGGGCCTATATATATATATATTTTGTACACAATGTATTCCAAACTAGTGCTGAAGTTCCTGGCATAGCACTGCAAACATTGTGCAGCTTTGCCTCCTGCAAGTCCCAAGGGATAAATTGATTTCTCAGCACCTGGGTGACCTTAGCCAGTGGTTCATTCTAATTTGGCAGAGCAAACACTGGGAGTGGCAAAAATGGCTTGCAGTTACTTGAGCCTCGTATTTTCTACATCTATCAGCAGGATGACATGTTCCTGAAACCAGGCTAATTAAGGAATTTTAAATAGTCTGCTCTATTTTCTTGCGTAATTGGAATGGCCCGTTCCCTCCTACAGAAGTCCTGGAGATAGGTTTCCCTGAAATACTTGGAGAACCTTTGGACCCCATACTGACAGAGCACCAGATTTATGTGGGAGATGATAATGATTGCCAGCTAATGCAATATTAAAATACCTCCTTTATTTCAGTACAAAGATGGCTCCCAGATTCACTGCGGTACCACAAAGTTATTTTGAGGGATGGGCTGTAACAGCAAGGACAAGTGTGCTCAGGCAGCTAACAGATAAATTAGGGAAAGTTCAGAGGATTCAGGCTTGAAAGACTGGGAAGTGGATTGGATTTCAAATCCTGCATCAGACAAAAACTGAGTGAGGCTGCAGCTCTCCAACGGTATTTCACAGATCTGTAAATGTTTTTTTAAAGATGCTCAATCCAACACTTAGCTGGCTATAACAAGGACTTAAGGGAGCAAAAGGCTCTTTTTTCTTTTTCCTTTCTTTTGCTCTGTTGCTTCATTAGCTCTGGGAACGCTGGTTCCATTACTGTGAGTTTTCCTGTATAATTTAAGAAAATAATGAAAGCATGCATATTTTCCTCAGTATTCTTGGCATTAAATCTGTCTTTAGATTTGTTTAGCTCCTCTTTTTTTATATATACACAGTGTGGGCTGGCATCCTTTTGAATATTTCAAAACGGTAGAAATTGTTTCGGGTTGATTTTATTCGAGATAGAAGTTGGTTTGGTTTTATTTTTAAGATTGAAATGTGAGGGAAAGAAAAAAAATCATTGCTACAATCCATAAGCTCCCATTGCTGTGTGGCAGTGGAATCAGTGCCTGCTTTTCACAAAAATAGCAGTGCTCCATGTTTGCTTTCTTCTCTCACAAGCATCCATGAGAAATACTGTGCTGGGGAGGGATCAGAACGAGGTAATTTCTGTGCAAATAGCACTGATATTTAGTGTTAATTTTGGGGTTTTTTCTCTTCCAGGATCAATAACTGTTTCGTGGTTTTGTTCAATAGGGATGGATTTTGGAAGGCTTCCCTGAAAATCAGGAGCAGGCATGGATGCTGCAATCATCTGGCATTTTTCCTAGGCATGTTGGTAAGCAGAGCAAGGTTTGCGTGTGATTGCATCCAGCAGGAAGGACTAGAAGGTTCTGTCCCAAAAAATCCTTAGTAAATTCCATACCAATGCTGGAGACAGAGAATTCAGTAGGGTTCAGAGTCACTTGAAAGCCTGAGGTAACCTGGGAGACTTTTAGCCCTGTCTTTCACACCCTTTTCTCCTTCCACGTCAGAGCTCTGTAAATTCCAGACCCTGCACCAAGAGGCTCTGAGCAGCCACAAGTAGCTTTGCTCCTGACCTCCATCCCTAAAAATCAGCTTTTATCCTCAGACCAGATCAGTTCCTCATGTGCTAAATACAAATCTGTGCTTCTGTTGAATTAGGGAATGCAAACTTCACCAAGTGAAGTGGAAACACGGTGATTTTGAGCTTGACCTTTCAGAGTGGGGGTGGATTCTGCCTGGATTTGGGTGCAGTGTTTTACTGGAAAGGGCTGATGGACAAGACCTTGACAGCTGCCCCTGTCACACAGGAGAAGCCACTTGGCCCAAATTATAGTTAAAGGACTTACTTAGAATGTAAGAAATTACTGCAATTGTGTGGAATGCAGTGGGAAATGATAAATGCAGAGCTTGCCAGTGCACAGTGAACAGAATTTATCCACCTTGATGAATTGTCACTTTGGATTTGATTTGGATGATATTCAACTGTTAATGAAGAATTCAGAATCGCTGCAGTAGAGTTAGGCAAAAATGTTTAATGTCTAGTACTTGCATGTATTTTTAATATACCTAATAACATCTGAAGTTGAGTTTTGCTCACAATTATATCTGTGCCACCAAGACCTGAATGAGAATCTTAAAGCTCGGTCTGTCTAGTTAATCAAAAAGAAGATTGAGAGGAGATGAGATTTATGGTGTGTGAGTACCTTAATAGGGAGAAAAGTGCCTGAAAAAGCCATTTGATACAGAGAAGAAAGTCATAAAAAGAACTTGTTTGAAACCTGTAATCAAATGCACTGAAAATAGTAATTAAATTACAGTGTTTAACTGCAAGGATGATTAGCCAGAAGCAACCCGGGGAACTGACAGGTTCTTCCTCTTTTGATGCTTTCTAAGCAAGTTTGAACACTTTTCTGTGAGATTATAAAAAAAATTCGTTTCACTGGTCTCACCACTGAAGCACCTGGGTGAAAAGTAATGGTTTGTGGTGTAGAAGAGAATCAATCTCAAGTGCTCAGTGGAAACTTCTGTCTGAGGCTCCAGAGACAATTTTTTATTGCTGCTGGTGGTGTTTTTTTGGATAATGGGGACAGTTAGTGCCCATGGGCACTGGATTCATGGATATTTTATCCCACTGTATTGTTTAGTAGGTGAGGCAAAATTCTGATTAAAAGTGAAGTAAAATATTTGCAGGGAGAATGCTGGGAAATGAGCACGAGGCAAATGTGCTTGAGATAAATTCAGCTACCTTTAATATCAGGATACACCTAAACAGTTACGGGAATGAAGGAAGTAATTAACAAGAGCTACACTTTTTTCTTTTTTCCTCTTTTTTCCTTTTCTGTTGCCTAGTGATGCTCTATGCCCCAGACACTGTGCTGATTGAGAGGAGTGGTGGGAAAAGGCTTGATCCCCTCACACAAGGTGCAGTATGTTTGTTCCCGAGCTCCCCTACAAACTGGAGTGTTGCTTGGTCTCAGAAATATTGTAGCACTGATGGGGTTAAAATTTAAACGGGATCCCTTCAAGAACTAGTAGGAATTTATAATTACAAGTTTCAGCTGTTTGGAAATGGTATTTGTTGGCGTTGCATTGTTTTCAGTGCCAATAAAATACAGGGAAATGGAAAGCTCAGTACTGAGCCTGCAAACAGTGGGCTGTGGCAGTACAGAATATTTAAAGATCTGTCCATATGAGTTTACAATTTTGCTGTGCACCTCTGCTAGGTCCTGCTTTGTTTCTGAGGTGCAGAGATGCTTTTAGGTTAAATAAAAGCATTTCCATTAAATAAAATAAACTGTCAAATAGACTCAGGTCTGTATTGTCTGGTGGGTTTTATCATCAATCATCCATCACAAGGTAAAATCCTGACATTGCTCAGTAAAATAATCAGGTTGGATGTTTTGAGGAGTGGAATTAGGAGGGACATTCTCCAGCAGAAACCTGTTAAATCGTGCTCTTAGCTCCTCACCATGTCCTTGTAGAGGTTTTCCACACAACCTTTGACTGGCCGAGCGACCCCCTGGTGCAGCAGCGCTTGGTGAAACCAGAAGACCTCTCTGAGCAGGAGGTGTCCAAGAAGCTGCTGGAATATCACAGGAACTTCCCGGAGATTTTCCACATCTACCAGAAAGTTCTGAAATCAGTCAACGCAGACCAGCCCTCCGTGGATGTTCTCTCCCAGGGTAAATGGGTGCTTTGTGGCAAGCCCGACGGCTGAGAAGGTCCTGTTTGAGGGGTGGTTCCTGGCTCTTGGAGTCAGTTTGTAGGATTAGGCGACACAGATGGCTCCCAGCTGAGTTGTGCTCTCTCTAGAACAGCTTTTGGGCTGTTCCCGGTGATTATTTTACTGGAGTAAGTGCAGATAACTGGAAATTCTCAGTTCACAGTGGTGCCAAGGAAGAGCTGACTCAGTAGAGCAAATGTCACCGTCATTTCTGTGAGTCTCTCTTCTAAAAGGGAGCCCTGTGGCTCAATTGTTGGTCTCCCAAAGGGCCAGTACCTTCCAAAGTCTGAGAACAACAAGGAGGAGCAGTTCAAAGCCGGTAACATTTCATTGTTTAAGAGCTGTTTGTGCTGGGAGCTTTCCTGTTCAACAATTCTTGTTTGCCTTTGCTTGACTGTAATGCAATCTGACTTTTAATGCTGATCCTCCTAGAAGAGAATAAGGAAACTGCCAGAAAGACCAATTGATGATGTACTTTGTAGCTGTCAGTCTGCAGATGATCTCTTATATCCCAGTAATTTTGCATCTCAAAAAGGTCTTTTTTTTTTAATAACAAGTGCTGCACTTTTAAGATAAACAAGTAGGAAGTTTATATTCTGAATTTACACATTAATTACCTCTAAATTACTTAATTAAATTTAAAAGTTCATATCATCATTCATAAAGAATTCATGCCTTGAATTGTAAATAAAAATGTGAGTGCCTGAATATTAATTATTATTAATTAATAATGTAGTGAGATAAATTGAAAACTGGAATGAAAAAAAATCCTCTCTAGATCTTTTTTCTGCAGTGCATCAAGCAGCCAGATTTTTTTTAAAGAATAATTAGATGTGGAGACTGTCTAGGGGATCATTACTCCTAATTAACTTGGTTATTTACTGCAAATTAAGCATCATTTGTAAGCAGGGTGCTTTGCCTGTAATGTTTGTGCTTTTCAATACACTGGGTTATGGAAAATGTTCAGAAGAACTGGAGCACTGCTTGGGTTTAGGGGTTTAGGAAGTCATGCAGCAAACACACTACTTTCTGGTAGGATTTCCCAGGTTTTTTGTTTTGATTTTTATTGCCCTAGCTAGAGTTAAAAAAAAGAGGAGATCTCTCCTAAATATGAGCAGTATTGGGGGTTGTTTCACACAATTATAACATTTTTTGGGCGTGAATGCAGCTGCTGCTGCCCTGCTGTGATGTGTGACCCCCAGCTCAGCTGGCCAGTGCAGAATTCCAGCCCTGCAGGCAGAGATGCATACAATCCCATGTGGCTGCAGGTTTAGTTGCTCAGGACTTTAGGTCTGCTGTGTAGAAATCGGAGTTTGCTGGAGATGCCTCTTTATTAGAAGAGATTTTATAATCATGCCAAAGCGTCTAAGGGAGGCTTCTCTGAAAAAGGGCTGGTACAGAGCAAGGTGTTGGCACCTTGAAAAAACCCTGATCCTCAGGGTGCTCCCCACCAGCCCTTTCCTGCTTTTTTAATCCAGCTTATGACTCCTACAAAATTTCATGTTTAAGCTTGTCCTATTCCTTTTTTTTATTACAAGGACTCTTCAGAGAGTCTTTTATTGGAGTTGAAGATCTCAGAAAAGCTGAGAGAGGCTGCAGCTCGTCTGGGCTCTCCTTTGGTTGTATCCACTGCAATCCCAGAGGAATCAAAGCCTGTGCAGACGTGTCCTTGCTGCTTTAATCACGGCCAACCACGGCAGGTGGGATACGGTGCCAGAAAGTTTAGCCTTGGAATTTGACTCTCTGATCCCTGGAAAACTTTCATGGCTTGAGCTGCTCCCTTCTCTGGTATTCTCAGCCATCAAATAGGCACAGCTATGTCCAAACACGATCCCAATTTGTCCTCACTGCCAAAGCTGTGACATCTTTTGCTTTCTTGGTGATCTCTCAGGTTCTTTTTTGAGATTGTAACAAAGTCCAGATCTCTGTAATGTGGCAACGCTGATGATGCTTCACGTGTCCCACAGTCCTTCCACAGCTTCATAACCTGCAGGCTGACCTGAAGGTGCTATTTAGGAGGATGATGTCCAGCAAATGAGTGGAATCAGGCAGAGAAGCTCCAATATTCTTTCCAAGTTACACAAAAAGGATGGGTGAAAGAATAAAACGTCCACACTCAGTTCTGTGTTGTCAATGCTGAGCAGTGTCATGACACACTGTGCTACGAGTCTGTAATGTTATAATTAGGAGTCTTAATCACACACAGCTGGATAAATGTCATTAATTTAACATCCCGAGTTTTTACACTTAAATATTTGTTCAGAAACTGCAGAAAGTATTAAATGTAATTACAGCCCTCTATAATTTGCATGGCAAAATTGTAGCTATCAAGCAAAAATTACTTCTGCTAAAAACAACATGGTAAGAGAGCAATTATTAATTGAATCTGCTCTTTAAAATGGTTTGACAGGCACTGATGAAAGAAAGAGGAGTGTAATGATAGTGAGATTTCTAAAATGCCTCTCGGAGTAAATTGCTGACAGGACAGCATTATCAGAGTCCTGATTTTGGGTGCAGAGTCTGGATGTTTCAGTGATAAAATAAACCAAGATCAACATGACGACGTTTCTTTTGTTAAGGGGAGCGTAGTTAATCAATTTTTACATTTAATTTTTTGGAAAGGAATAGGTTAAAACCTGTATTTTTTGCCTTTCTCCCCTGTTCTAGTTCTTGCCTTTGTCCAAAGCCGGCACCGATCTGCTGCCCCCTTTACACCCCGGGTTCTCTTCTGTGGCCCCCCAGGCAGTGGGAAGAGCCTGCAGGCAGCACTAATAGCTCAGAAATATGATGTTGTCAACAGTAAGTTCTCAGTAAATATGCACTTTGCTCAATTCCCCCTTTCTCTCTTTTTGATCATTTATCTTTTGCTGGCTGTCTTTCTTACTTGCTTATAAAATGTCTCTCTTTGTCCATTGCTGTGGATGTCAGATTTTTGAGGGAAGTGAAAATTATTTGAATGAAGAAGTGTAAACCAAGTATATATGCTGTGACAAACCAGCTCAAACGCTTTTTTACTCATCATTCCATCGTTTTTTATACCCTTTACATCTGTGTTTTTCTGTTGTTAGACTCCCGTAGTGCTCTGAATTCTTCTGTGGATCAGTGGGTCGTGGGTAACGTCTGCAGTTTCAGCTGTCTGACCAAAATTGGGGCACTTTTAAAACAGGATTCACTCTGAACTTTAGTGAAGACTCAGGCTCTGCACATCCGAAGGGATGTGTGAGAAAATGGAGGAATTATTAAAAGTGCATCATCTTTCTTTTGTAAAGGAGGTCCAGAAAATTCTGTATGAGACTTGTTCATGGTTAGCATTTAAATGTTAAAAAGTTCTGGATATGAAAGTGCAGCTTGGTGATGGGATCAGTGCAATATTTCCCATGTTCTGTAGTGTCTTCTAACAGTGGAGCAGCCATAAATTATTTTAAACAAATGTCTGGTAGCTGTAAAATTTGCTGATTAGTCCCATCCTCTTAGTGAAGCAAAAGGCAGGTTGGATAGAATATTTCTACTGTCATGTGAATATCATGTGAAAAAATAAATATTTGTAGATTTATTCAAAGCTGTATTTTTGTTAATTGGCTTAAAGAAAACAAAACATTCTTGAATGTATTAAAAATTATTTTGTTCTTGTCCTTTTGATTATTTTTTTAACTTTCTTTCTAAAATTGCAAGTTTCATAGTGTTCCATCTAGGTCAAAATTTGCATTTTTTTTTTTAAAAGTAGCTACAATATGAGAGAGTTGCAGCTCTTTTTATTAAAAATCATTACCAGTGCTTTACCCATAGGTTGAATTTTATTTTAAGTATTCTGTAACCCAAATATTAGAAGAATTAAGTATTTAATACAGAGTTGGAAGACCATGATTTTTCAGAATAGAATTTAGCATATGCTTCATTTCTATTAGGCCATTGGGCTTGAAGCACAGGCTTAAAAATTTAACCCAAAGATTAGAAGAATTAAGTATTTAATACAGAGTTGGAAGACCATGATTTTTCAGAATCGAATTTAGCATATGCTTCATTTCTATTAGGCCATTTGGCTTCAAGCACAGGCTTAAAAATTTAAATCTATGTTTAAATAGTGTCATGAATTGGATTGAATGTAGGTGTGTACATATTAGGTGTCTTAAATTGGAGTTTGTTATGTTTTTACACTATTTATTATGAATATGAATTGGCTTCTCCAGGACAAGGGGTGACTGTTGAAATTGTCACTTAAACATTGAATTTTATCAGCTTTGTCCCAGGAACTCTCACTGGAGGGTTCTCAGTCCTGCTGGCCTGGCAGTGGGATTAACAGCAATAAACACATGAAAAAAGGGCTCCATCTTCCTCCATCCGAGCCTGGAGGTGCTGTTGATTCCAGGAAGAGGGGAATCCATTTAGGATTATTAATTTAATAATGTACAGGCAGACCTTTACCTAATATTTACCAGCTTTGGGTTGTAAGCAGGATTTGTGCTGTTGGGTGACCTCTCCATGCCTTGGTTCCCTGTTGGAACTCCATCACTCCCCAGGCAGCAAAGAGGAATCCATTTAGGACTATTAATTTAATAATGTACAGGGAGACCTCTACCTAATACTTACCAGCTTTGAGTTGTAAGCAGGATTTGTGCTGTTGGGTGACCTCTCCATGCCTTGGTTCCCTGTTGGAACTCCATCCCTCTCCAGGCAGCAATATTTCATGTACAGCTGTCCTGGCTTCAGCTTGAAATCTGCATCTCCCGGTGTTCCGTGGGTTTGAAATCAATCATGATGTTGCATTAGCACAGTTTTTTAAATGTAATCCTTACATGATCATTAAATGATCCAGGGAGGCCCTTCCTGAGCTGTGCATTATGCTGCACCTCCAGCAGCGTGGTTCAGATGCCGTTCGGCAGCTGGAACTTTATTCAGTAATTACAAGTTTATAAAAAGTGAAAGCCACTAGCAATCCCTTGAGTTGTTATTTCAGAAATATATTTGATTAATATCATTCTCTCCATTTTTAATATGTTCTTTGCCAAATGTATTCTTTTCATTTTCATTCCATATCTTCAGCCTCCTTGCTTTTCACTCTGCTTGGCCAAAAAAAAAAAAACCAATCCTAACAACAAACTCAAAAAACATGCAACTTTTATTTTATTCAGTGACCTTATTCCAGTATGCAGCTTCTGGGTTGGTTTTTTTTTATTTTCTTTTCTTTGTTGCCTCCTTTTTAAAATTTAACCTTGTGTCTTTTTTGTTCTTCCTTCCTGTTAGTTTGCTGTGGGCAACTGCTAAAGGAAGCTGTTGCAGACAACACAAAACTTGGAGAACTCGTTAAGCCTTACATTGACAATGGATGCCCAGGTAGGGCACGTTGTTGTCTCATTACACTGTAGTTACAAATTTGTAGCAAAAACCAAATTGGGAGTGAATTTTTGTTGGTCAGATTCTAATCAGAGTAGCCTGAAAGTCAACTGATTCCATCCATTCCGTGGGATTTGTAGCTCTGCATAGCAGAAGTTAGATTTCTAAGGGATTTTTATATCCTCAAAGCAAATATTCACTGTTCCAGTGGAATTCAGATTTCTCATGCACATTCCAAAATCTGAATTCCATGTTTTTAATCTCTAAATCGAAGTAAGTATTCTGACATCAGTTTAAACTGGTTTTAAAGCACACTATTGTGTTAAACTGCTTTCAAAGCACAATACTGTGTTTCATTTTATATTTGGATGCTGACTTTTAGAATCCTACCGTAGTTTCCTCTACTTTCACGTAAATATTTTAAACTTGAACATAAAGTTTCTTTGTGCTTCATTTCTATCAGCATTTTAGGTTGTGGGAGGGGACTGCCACAACGACTGTTGGGCATAGTTTGCTTTTGGAAGGCTCTGCAGGGATTTCAGATAAATCATAAATGCTGTAAGCTCCTGAGGGGAGCAGCTTAAACCTGCCTGCCTGTTACCGTTGTCCTGCTGTCTGTGTGTGCTGGGTGTTAGAAATCAGAGAATATCTCTAGTTAAAGAAGAGAAGTTGTATTGCAGGAGGGTGGAAGAATGTTTATTTTGCCAAATTGCAACGGCCTGGAAGAGGAACTTTCAGTGCTGTGGCTGGCAAGAGCCCAAATGGTTTCCAATGGTACAAACACAAGGAGACAATCGTGCTGAAGGTGGGGAAATCTCAGTTAAGCTTCAGCGTTAATGGAATTTTGAGCAAAGCCCCCCTGAGCAAAGAGAACTCTTCATTGTCCTTTATTTTTAGCAAAGAAATTTGTTTGGTAAAGTGGAAATCTTGAAAATGTCCCTTGTTTTTTGCACAACAGCTGAATTCTGAGGCTGAATTAGACAGTTCTGGAACACGAGCCTATAAAACTAACGGAGGTTCCCTCGATACCACACCAGAGATGCAGGACTTTTCCAGGCATTTCCAAGAGACCTTTGGCAGCCTGCAGCTTTGGGGGTGCCATCCCTCTGTCAGGCACTTTACCAAGCCACAGGGCAATGCACTTGAAGTCTGAACTTGCTCTCCAGTGAATGGATTGCATTTATTCCCAGTGCAGTCACGGGGTTCATTTCAGCCACCACATTGCCAGGAGTAGGAGCTGGCGTGGGAAGGGAAAGCTGGAATCTCTGCAGCCTGGAAGAGAGAAGTTGGGTCCTCTGGAAGTGGGAACAGAGATCTAGGAGAGCATTTTCTGAGTCAGAGATACCCAGAATGGCCATTTAACTCCAAGGCAAGAGATCCCAGAGCACGTCAGTGGATCCGAGCTCTTCAGGTGTGGGAATAATTCCTTCCTGGAAGAGAGAAGTTGGGTCTTCTGGAAGGGGGAACAGAGATCTAGGAGAGCATTTTCTGAGTCAGAGATACCCAGAATGGCCATTTAACTCCAAGGCAAGAGATGTCAGAGCATGTCAGTGGATCCGAGCTCTCCAGGTGTGGGAATAATTCCTTCCTGGGTAATCTGGCTGATCTGGATGTGGCTGGTTTTGTGTGCAGTTTAACTCACACACTGAGATCCTTTTAAGCTCTGGGCCTGTCTTTTGTGGTATCCATTAATTCCAGAGTCTTACGTGCATTCTGGAGTTTCACTGTCTCCTCATCTCTGTGGAGAGGAGGCCTGTAAATACCTCACTCTCTAAATTCCAGTTATGGCTGAGATGGGAGTTTGGATGATCTGTTTATTCAAAAATAGGTCCTTTAAGAGCTTCCTTTACTAAAATGTTCTTTGTGTGTTTTATAAACTTCATCTTAACCATTAAAGTTCCTTAAAGGAGATGCATTCCCAGTAGAGTAAAATAATTGCACAGATCATAATTTTTAGCCAGTCCTGAAAATATGCACATCCTTAGTCCAAGGGAGCTGCTTTCATTTCAGGAAAATGAAATTGAAGTTGTAATTCCTTTCTTCCTCCAAATTAGAAATTATTTCAGATTTAGATTAATTTTTTTAATACAGCATGCACAGATAAAGCTGTACAACACTTCTGAATATTAATAGGGATCATAACTGTATTTCCGTGCATTATGCTAAAAATTCTGCCTTAGATTTGCTGGCATGCACATATATATTTTATTTGGTGGGACACAGCACAAAATTAAGGGCTGAATAAAGATAAATATCATCTAGCAAAACCAGAAATAATAAGTTCTGTCATTTTGCTAATCCTCCTCTCCCAGGGATAGCAAAGAATGAATTTACATTAGTAAACACTAACAAGAATTCATTACTGCCCTCACAAGAGGCTTGGAGAAAATGGAATAACACAGGGTACTGAAGAGGAAAGGTGGGCAGAGAATCTTTGCATCTTTGCTCTCTTGCTGCAGACCAGGTTAAAACAGGGGAAAGATTCTCCTGCTGTTATTGACTACAGTCAGATTCCAGAAAACCTCGCTTGCAGAGGCTCGGCGTAGTCAATAGCAGACAGCGTTGTAAGGGGGAAAGCAATTAGAACTTCAACCTTTTCACTGCATTTCTGCTTGCAAGGAGGCTTGGCTGGTCCTGTGGGTGAGGGATCCTGCAAGTGACGTTGGCACAGAAGAGTGGAACCAAAGGCACGCCCTGAAAAATGTTGTTCTCAAATACCCTGAAAAATGTTGTTCTCAAATCACTGCTTGTCCAAAGGAAACCGGTGCCATAAAATCTTGAGGACATGCCTCATGTGTTCCTGAAATGCTTCCCCAGGGGGCTGATCTGAGTGTGTTTCCCTTCCTGTGGACACCACTGATTGCATGCAATTAGTCATTTGAGATAGCCAACAGGGCATGTTGGGGTGCTGTAACAAGGCTCAAAGCCCAGCCTGTTCAAAGCTGACTCATTATTGAGTTATTGAGGCTGCCCACTGCTCCAGTTCTGCTTGGCTAACCCAGATCTCTTCATGGCTTTAGGATTCATCAGCATTCTTTGTGCTGCTTTCCCTGTACTGCTGCTTCACATATATATCATGTATTTCAGGAACAGCCCAGACACTTCTGTTATTCACCCCAAAAGGCAACGCAGTGTTCCCATCTTCTGTATTTTCTAGTGTCTGATGTCTCATAAAGACCTGCTTTTTTGTCAAAATCCTCAGTTTTGTATATGGTGATTTATTTTGCTTAATGAAGGCAGCACAGATATTTTGGAGCCCATTAATTTTTTAATTCCCAGGACATTCTAGTCTGCAGTAGGTGCACACTAGATATGGAAAAATGCATTTTTGGTGGTAAGTTCAACAACTTGACAGCTTTCTTCCTGTCTTAAACACAGAGTTGTGCTTTGGACAACTGGTCTGAAATGCAGAGACTGTTCCTTTAGGATGTTGTGGTTCCACTGAATACTGGGTAGTTATTATTAACTGTACTCTGGGCAGAAAATTACCAACACTGGAGTCTGAGACCAATCTTCCGGTCACTAGCTGCAGTTAGAGTAACTCTTGGTCGATAATGCTAAATTCAGCACACACCATTTGCTTGGGCAGCCTGGGAAGAAATGGAGTAAGAGGTGAGTGCAGTGGCCAGAACTCTCCCACAGGCAGCAAGACAAGCCTCATCAATTAATTTATTAGGTTTTATTCCTTCTGAAATGTTCTGAGGAAGCAGTGCCATAGACCTGGCCCTCCCCTGGACAGGTGATGCCTGTGTAGAAAGGGCTTTCAGAGACCCCACAGGCCTGAAGGAGACCTTTAAGCAGAATTCCTGTCCCCAGGTTGCTCCAATTCTGAGGAGGGCTGGGCTGCCTGCTGGACCCGTCTCAGTGAAAACATGGACAAACATTAATTTCAAGTTCCATCTGCAGGATCTTTGTTCACCATCTTAAAGATGTCTGTCAGAATTTGATACCCTGGGAGAAAAAAAAAATTGCAGAAAGCATTTTTGCTTCCCCCCACTAAATGTCCCTGGTGTTTGCCCTGTGAGGTGTTTGTATTTTATTAATGAAAAGAGAAGCAGAAGCATTTTGGGGGCATCACAAAGACAGGGAAGGTCATCAGTCAGGTGAAATCTGTGTGCCATTCTGTCCAGTTTTTGTGGTGGAATAGCATGGAGTGATCACTGCTAATTAATAGATCTGTTTGTGGGGCTGTAACAAATAGAGCCAAGAGAAGTGAGATGACAGGAAAGCAGCATGAAGAAAAAAAAGCACTCCCAAACTGGTACTACTCTGCTTTTCAGCTGGGAGAACTGCTATTAGTTTGGGTAATTGGGTTTTTTCCCACCAAAATGAAGATTCAGGTGGTAAGAGAACTGATTCATGGAACACAGATAGCACTGCGCTGTTTGCAGCCTGTTAGAGTTGAACACACACAATCTGTGTTGTTTTTTTCCTCTTCCTTTTTCTATTTTTTTTTAAAGTAGTAATATCTGAAGCTGTCCCCAATGGCAGTCTGCATGTAGGGGGTAAAATCCGGAATTCCCTAATTTCTCCTGTTTTCTAATGAAAACTATTACTTGTACAAATAGAGATTTCTTTTCCCCTTGTTTTAAACTGCAGTGGTTTTAAAGGGGTGCTTTTTTGGTGTAGCCTCTGAAAGTTGGGGTCCCCTGGTGATTGTGATCACAGTCTCACTGAAAGCACTTTGCTTGGTTTGGGGTGGTTTTTTTGTTTTTTTTTTTCTTTTACATCAAATTAATATTCTCATCACTGAGCGTGGAACACAGATTTGACAATAGAGCGGCTTCCTCTTTGTTAAAAAAACTCGCCAAGAGCTGCAGAGTTGAAAGGCTGAGGAAATCATGATATCTGAGGGGGTAAGCTCGGTGTTATTTCGTGTTTTTAAGAGCGCTGTACTGGCGAGCTGCAAGCTGTCTGAACATTGCAGAGACCCTTTGGGAGCTCCGTTGGTTTTCAGCAAGTCTTTGCATGCAGTGTGTTTGTACTGGCTGAAGACAGCGCATGGCTCTCTAAATAATTTACAAGTTGATTAATAGACTCACATGGGTATAATTAGAAGAGGGAGAGACAGCAGCTACAGTAACGGGTACAGTGCTTGGGGGAACTAGAGACTTTATTTTTTTTAAAGAAACTTTCTAGGGTGCTGGGCGTTTGAAGATAAGTTGGGAAGAGCTCAGTGCCTCTTCTCTTTTGAAGTGGAAATAGGACAGTTTGAATCCGTCGAGTTTAATTTTTCACAAGCTTTAGGGGCCCTGCAGTGCAACTCCCTTTTTATTATTGAAAAAAACTCTCCATTTTTCTTTCATTTTTCACACACATGCACACACACATACAGAGAGCCCAAACAGCAGCTAATAAACAAATCGATTTTCTACTTTATTTAAGTTAGTTTTACAGCATTTCTATACCTCCCCTAAATGTGCAGCTCGCTCACAAATATACTGTGTAAAGTTAGAGATATTTATGAATACAGCACACTTTAATTTATGCATTTTTAAGAAACCTTCACCTCTGTTTGACAATGCTTTTGAAGTAGCTCCGTTTTTCAAGTCAAACTTTTGACTTTTCCTCTGGGACTGCTACAAAGGTTTTTTTATGGAAAATAGGTAGCAGTCTTTTTTCCTACTAGGAGAAAATTGGTGGTCAAGAGAACATAATAAAATTTAATTTCTTTATTTTCTATTTTAGGTGGCCATATTTTTATATGAAATGCAAGGTTGTAGAATAGAAAGTTTTAAATGCAGACATGTAGGCAGTAGGTTGTAATTTTCTTCCCTGAGTTTTACTTTTTCATGTGTTGAATCACTGCAAGATGATAAATCAGAATTCCCTTTTCCTTTATTTGAAAATCTAGAATGCATTTTTCTTTATTCCACAATCCAAACTGGTGGATCTGTCTGGCAGATGCTCAGAGCTGGAGGGAGCCTTGGTCTACAAAAACATTTTTAAAGGCTTAAATTTTAGTCCACTTAAGACTAAAAACAAAGCAACCAAAAAATCCACCCTAAAAAGCCAACCCTGGAAGCCAGACCAGGCAAAATAGATGGGATTTGATTTAAGAGAGGAGTGCAGTTGTTTTCTGGAGCAATTGTGATAATCAGTCAGTTAATGGATATGGTCCTGCCTGTATAAACTGGTTTGCAGATATTCACCATTCCTGCTGCTGCTGGAGGATCAATATTCCAACATTTGTGCCACAAACCCTCACGGATTTGAGTGAAGATGTGGCCCTTGGCCATTTGAGGCTTGGTGGTTGTCAGGGGCTTTTAAACAGCAAAGTACAGTATAAACATGAAGTATTAATCTTTTATATTTATATTGATCTTCATTGCTGACAGTCATTCTTTAAAACTGAGGAAAGCAGGGGTTCCTTTCCTTTCCTTGCAGCACTGTCTCCTCAGCAAAGGGCTGCTGACTCGAATTCCGTGTGGTTTTGAGTTTGGGATGGAGATATCATAGGAGTTTTTGTGCAAAAACCCAGGAGGAAAAGCACAGTGCATGTTGTCAGCATCCCCTTTTTTTGGAGTTTAATGTAAAATTCTGAGTTTGGGTCTGTTTCATGAGGTGTTACACAAACAGAACCCAGGCTGCTGCACGGAACAGACTGTCTTAATGACCAGCAGAACATTAAACTGCTCTTGTGTATCCCTTTATGTTTTTAAATGTCCCTTCAGTGTGGCTGGGAGGTGTCAGGAGAAGGGGAGATGCAGGACTGGGCTGGATCCATCCCATCACTGGGAATCTGGAGCGTGTGCTGGCACCAGGCATCCCTGGTAGGGAGCCCCTGAGCATCCTCCCTTCTCATCCCATGGGGGAGCACTATTTGGTATAAAAAGCCAAGATGTTTTTCACCGTGTTTATCATACCAATTTCTTCTCTTATTTTTTTTAATATCATCGCTGCCAAAAAGGGTTTGTAGGTCACGTTCTGCACTGTATTCTTCAGCAGAGCTGAACTTTTAGAAATAAGGAGGAAACAGGAAATTGGTTGATAATGGAAATGATGAGTCCAGTGGGCTCAAAGTGCAATTGGTGTCTCATGTTTAACTGCAGTCCCTTTGGAAGCCAAAGGAGTAAAAAGAAACACAAATATACAGTTTATTACTGGTTTTAGAAACTTTCAGGGTAGACGCATCCCTGGGAGATAGTTCAGAGCAGCTTTTGGCTCCCAGGCAGGTAAACTGAGGCAGAAACCTCGTTCAGCTCGAGCCCTGCCAGGATCAGGGAGCGTGGATGGGAACCCGGGCGTGTGGATCCTGACCTTGGAGTCAGCCCACTGCATTGTCCTGGGACTGGCTGGGGCCGGGGCCATGAGGCAAATCCATGGAGAACAGCCCAGAGGCTGTTTTTAGGGGGAAAAACCTTTTTGTTTGCGTGCTGGGTACTCAGCTTGGACTGAATTTCCATTGCTGCTAACAGGTGAAGTAGTGCAAGGGGCTGGAATCTTATCTCATCACCAAATGTGATCAGATGTAGGTTCCTGAATCTCTGCCTCAACACCAAATGTGATCAGATGTAGATTCCTGAATCTCTGCCTCGACACCAAATGTGATCAGATGTAGATTCCTGAATCTCTGCCTCGACACCAAATGTGATCAGATGTAGATTCCTGAATCTCTGCCTCGACACCTGTGAGGAAACATTTGCCCTCCTTTAACAGGCATTTCTGAAGGTCTTCGTTTCTCCTGTATCATATGGTTTATGATGATTATATGATCGATAATTTGGGATCGTACCTGCTTTAGAAATGGTATCATTTCCACTTTAATACAGCTAATTCCTATTTGAAATGACCAAAAGCCTAAAAAAAAAAAAAACCAAAAAACCAACCAAACAAAAAAACCCAAGGAAAGATTGGTTCTAATATATTCTAAGAAGCGAAATATTTTAAAGGTGGATATTAAATATTTTATCGCATTATTTATTTTACTGTAGTAAAAGAATTACTCCGATTCTCACAGAAGCCCTTCTCAGCGGTGTAAACCGAGCGAGTGGAGATGGGATTTCTGTAGGAATGATCCCTTTGATGCATCACCGCCCGCGCCGTGTCCGCAAACCCGCGCCGGTGCCGGTGTTTGCTGTCCCTTCTTCAAACCCGACAAAACCGGGGATGCTTTCCGTGTTCCCGTGCCGGCCCGGCGCTGTCGGGGCTTCAGGAGGCCTCAGCAGCGTCCGGAGCGGGCGCGTTTTCCCCCAATTCCCGACATTCCGGGAGCGCCGCGGCCGCGGCTGCCCGCGGGGCGGGGACCGGCTGCGCTGCCCGCCGTGACCGCGGGGTGGCGACAGAGAACAGCCAACGGCGGCCGGGCCGCGCGGGGCTGAGACCCCCGGGACCCCCGGGACACCCCGGGACCCTCTAGGATCCTGCGGGACCCTGCGGGACACCCCGAGACATCCCGGGATCCTGCGGGACACCCCAGGATCCTGCGGGACACTCTGGGACACCCCAGGACACCCCGGGACCCCCTAGGATCCTGCGGGACACCCCGGGACACCCCGGGATCCTGCNAGGATCCTGCGGGACACTCTGGGACACCCCAGGACACCCCGGGACCCCCTAGGATCCTGCGGGACCCCCCGAGACAACCCGGGATCCTGCGGGACCCTGCGGCACACTTCGGGACACCCCGGGACACCCCGAGACCCCCCGGGATCCTGCGGGACACCCCGGGACACCCCGGGATCCTGCGGGACACCTCGGGACACCCCGGGACCTCCCTGGATCTTGCGGGACCCCCCGGGATCCTGCGGGACACCTCGGGACGCCCCGGAACACCTCGGGATCCTGCGGGGCTGGAGACCCCCGGAACACTCCTGGATCCTGCGGGGCTGGAGACCACCGGAACACCCCAGGACTCCCCGGAACCCCCGGACCCTGCGGGATCGCGGGGCTGGAGACCCCCGGAACACTCCGGGATCCTGCGAGGCTGGAGACCCCCGGGACCCCCGGACCCTGCGGGACCGCGGGGTCGGAGATCCCCGGAACACCCCGGGATCCTGCGGGACCGCGGGGCTGGAGACCCCCGGGAGAACCCCGGGACACTGCCGCACCCTTCGAGTGCGCGGAGCTGGAGCCTCCCGGGACGCTCCGGATCCTCTGGGACAGCCCCGGAACGCTTCTGGTGCGCGGGGCTGGAGACCCCCGAGACCCTCCGGGACCCTGCCGGCTGCGGGGGGACGGAGACCACCCAGAACCCCACCGAGTGACCGGGGCCGGAGCCTTCCGGGACCCTCCAGGACCGCGGGGCTGGAGACCCCCGGGACCCCGCAGGGAGCGCCCCTGGACTCCCCAGGATCCTCTGGATGCGTGGGGTCGGAACCGCCCCGGGCGTGCGGGGCCGGAGCCCCCCGGAGACTCCCCGGAGGAACCGATCCCTTTCTCCTGACTCCAACCAGGCAAAACTCAGCGTTTTCCTCCCGGTGCCGCTGCAGCGCGCTCGGCCGAGTGTTCATTCACGGTGCCCGAGCCGGCTGCACGCAGAGCTGCCCGTCCTCAGCCACCGGCGGCTCGGGGGATTAGCCTAAATTATCGATCGGCCCACGCCATGGTAAATCACTGCTAAATCATTCTCAAACACATTAAAAACCAATTTATACAATCTCAATCGATACGATCTCCAAGGACCTTAATGTGGGCAAGAAAATAGAGTAGAAAAAGCCGATTACTCATTGTGTGTCATCCAGAGTTTCTAGAGCAATAAAATAAGGAAATCTCATGCTTTGCTAAATTTGGGATTTCCTGGACAATTCAGGAAAGTAGCCTTTGGCAGTAGCTTATACTCAGGACAAGATGTTAGCTGTCAACTACTGGGATCAAGCCTCAGGCATCTGAATTAGCTGTGAAAGTCTTCAGACCTTGCTAAAAAAATAAAATCTCTATAAGCAGGATAAAGCACAGATGGACAGTATTGTCAAAAGGACCTTTTACAGCACAAAGCCAACAGAATTTGTATCTGTGAATGCATTTACGCTGTACTTAGAATCGAGGTTTTGTAGGTTTGGAGAAGTGAGTCGATACCCTTCAAAAGTCTGTTTTAAAGGGAAATATATGAAGGAAGTATTAATTTAAGTATGATAATTGTATAGCTTGGAGCACTGGCAGCACTGAAGTTATTGCAGAATAGTACCCTGTAATCTCTGAAGTGGTGTTTTTCCTTTCAGACTATGCCTTTAATGTTCTGTTACTTTTGTCTGGAGCAGATGCTATGATTTTGTAACTGATTGCCTGATTTTGTAACTGATTGCCTGATTTTGTAACTGATTGCCTGATCCTGGTTTCTATTAGTCCTGCAGATCCATGGATAGGGGAAGAGCTAATAGGCCACACTCCTGTGAGCTTCATGAGGATGTACCTCTCATGAGAACCTTTGAAGCCCTGAGAAGTAAATTTATTTTTTAAATATTCTGCTGGAAGGTGCTGATTTACAGCCCTGGAGATGGAGAATCTCTGGGTGTCCCCACAGCAGTTCCAGCACGAACAGCAGCACTTTGAGCCTCAGTTCCCTGTCCCCTGCCTGATCAAACCCCTGAACTGATCAGATCACTTCTTAGATCCACAGCTGCCAATTCAGGGGCGTGGTCTTGATCATTAATGTGGTGAGGACAGGCTGGCAGATAAAGGAGGCAACACACACACAGAGTGTGGCGTTAGGCATGAACAAATTACATTTCCATCTGGAGCTGGTCGTGGCCTCGTTCTGCTGCCGTTCCATGCCTGGGGTTCACTGTGATCCTGGTCCTCAGCTGGGTATGATGCTCTCAGGAATCTCTGCAGCTTTACTTCTGAGCAGTGAATTTTATTTCTGTGCCTTGATTTCTCACCCTAATAGAGACGTGCTCCCACCTCACCTAGCCTGGATATCTCTTTGCAGCAGCACATTGTAATTTTTACAAGAAACTTACCTTTGGACTTCTCTAATGATAAAGTAAAATCTCTCTCGAGTCTCATTCCCCCAACTTTCAGAGTTGGAAACTCACACAAGCTTATGTTGAAAAGGAATTGATTATTCAAAGCTCTTGTACTTCATAATCTCCTTAAAACATGTAGATTGACTGTCTCATCAGGAAAGCTCTATATTTTACTTTGCTATCTGCCCATTGGGTCATGTGCTTAAGGCCAGGAGACCTCTGGCTAGTTCCTCACAGGCTGTGTGCCCCTCCAATTACAGGTTATTAATTTGCCTTACATTCCAGAGACAGTTCCACATGAGTGAAAAGGAATTCTGTACTGCAGAGTTCTTCATTACCTCCTCTGTCTGTACTACAAAATAAGAATAATACTCCTTTTTTTTTCTCTCTCTCTCTTTTTTTTTTATTTTTCCCTTCCCTCTGGTCTGTGGAAGATGTTTTACAGTTTTAATGCAGCTGTTTTAAGTGTGACTGTTGCTGTTCAAGGGCAGCTGATGTACTTTGTAATGCCACCGAGCAGCCAACAAGCTCTGTTCCCCCATTCTGTTGAAGTGATAGGTATGTTTGCTAATCAAGAGGAGAGCAGAGCTTGCTGTCTGACTTGTTTATGTTTTATTTCTCACCGTCAAGCTTTAGAGGGAGGCACAGAAAATATGTAAGCATCTATATTATTCAGTGATGTATATGTGTACATGGGTATTGCTGATGTCTTGCCGTCACTCCTGGCTGAAGGGAGAGAGGTGCCAGGTATCTCCAGCATCCCTCAAATCACCCCAAATCTGCCATGTAATTAGAAAAACTATTAATTAATTGTCACTGCATCTCGATTTTTTCCCCCCGCATGTGAGGGCTTCGGTTTTGTTCCAAAATAGTGACCCAGTGGAGGATTTTGACCGTCAGCGTTCACAGAAGGCCTGGGGCGAGCGCTCAGGCCTAGGAGATGCTGCCAGGTTCCCATCACAATTACTTTTTCATTTCCTCCTAGGCTGCAGTGTTTCTCCTTCCCCTGTGAAGGATGGGAGCAATCTGGCCCCTGGAACTGGGGAATCTCCCAGGATCTGCTGGAAGCTCAACAGCCCAGGATATCTCCATCTTTCTGTGCCATTCCTGGGCCTTTCACCTCTGCCCTGATCCCCTGTTCATCTGACGGGGATGTCAGCTCTGGCAGAATCCTGCTGCAGTTTTACTCATGAATTTGCAGGTTTTATTCCAATTCCTCGTGAAACTGCTTTGAGCATTCTGAAATTAAAAAATTAAAGTGATGTCGTTTGGCATCTCTGTAAATCCATGTCAATGATTCCAGCAGGAATTGTCATAAAATAACACACGTGAAGAAAGTTTAGTGCTGCAGCCAGAAATTCAGGACTATGGGAAAATTCCACTGGTCTTTGTGTGGAATGCATTTTTGGGAAAGAGAAGGTGGGTTTATTTGGGGTTTTTTTAATTCCTGCTAGGATGTGTTGGGTTTGTACCAATTCTTGCAAGCTGGAGGGTGGGGAGAGAACTGCCCTGGAAAGAGCACTGAAATTCTCCTGTTATCCCTCCCGTGCCTGCCTGCAGCTCAGGCCTTGGATGGAGAAGAAGCATCCATCTGATAAAATTCCTTCCTGCTGCTGCGCTATTGTACAGTTAATTTTATGAATCCCATTTTTAACAGAATACCCAGTTTTTGCATTGTCATTTTGCTCTTTGTCAAGTATGTGGGTTTATTCCATTCCTTTTTTTTTCTCCTTCCAGCAGATGGAGAATATTACTCTCTTTAACTTGTTCTTTCGTAATGTGAAGTGGATATCCTCAATTAATACACTAATCTGTTTTCTAATTAATTCCCTGCGGTTTTCCTCCCTTTTTGCTGGTACATTGAATCCTGAGTGCAGTTCTGTAAACTCAGTAATTTGATTATTTAAAGGAGAAGCCATGAATTTCATGATGGAGGTGCAATGTTGAATTTCAGGAAGCAAATGGATTCTATTCCTGCAGTTTAAAACCTGCTTTTTCCCAGGGTAGAACTGTGCACTGCTGCTAATTCACTCTGCTAAAATACAGGCAGATTCCTGTCAGCTTGTCCTGAAGAGAAGTGCAGTGCTAGAAATCTGACACATACACTCTCCTACAAGCACTTGTTGTTGTATTTTTGTATGCAGATGTGATGGCAGGGTGAGCATCAAAACATCAGCCTGCCATGATGGGGATTTATGTAGCAATTTCTCTGCCTTGTTTTCAGTAGAGGCACCGGTGTATCAGACAGATAAAGGGAAGGGGCTCTCCTTGCTGCCTGGGAATTGTTTTGGCTGCTGCTTTGGGAAGCAGCTCCGGGTGATTTTGCAGTCCTTTCTTTGGGGTTATGTGACGCTGAGCCCAAGACATGACAACAGTCATTAAAAAATCTATAGTCACTCTCATAGAACTTAATAATTTAATTCTGACGCGCCCCCTCCTCGCAAAAAAGAAAAGAAAACCCCAAAGTTTAAGCATCTTAACTGGAGTATTTTCCTTTATAAAGACTAGTGAAAATGTGCAGGATACTTCCTTACCACTGTGTCCCACTAAACAGAATTTTAAAAGCTCCATAGTAGTTGTAATCCCAGTCAGCATCTTGCTGATGTTCTCTCTTGACCTAAAGAAAAATAATAATAGAGGGGAAAAGTGCTTTTAGCTCTGAAATTAGGGGTCTGTCAATGCAGTAGTTAAAGTTGTTGAAATTAATTTTGAAAATTTTCTGTTATAAAATCTTCAAGGCTTTGGGTAAATCAGAGCAGTAGCACACATACCCTGTTGTGGCAGAACCAGTATCACCTGCAGAGTTCAATCCAGAATGCTCAGAAATTCCTTTCCTGTCTTAGGATTTCTTTTCCACAGCTTGGGCCATTGTTTTTGCATTTTGGTAAGGTTGTGTCACACATGTCACTGTGACATCAGTCTCGTGTGGCTGAGAGGAAAAGGCACATTGCAAAATTATGTGGGCACCAGGTTTCACCAAATCCTTTGCTTTGGTCCTACAGGTTCTTGTGAGTTTGGGGGTTCCATGACAGTAAATAAGCAGAAGCCAACAATGCCCAATGTCAATCAATCATAAATAACTGAGTGGTTTGGTTCCAGAAGGACTTGTGAGCATCTCCCTTCACTGCAGACTCAGCACACAGAATAAATGTCACCTTTTTCCTCCTTTGCAGTCCCAGACAACCTTGTCCTGAAGCTGCTGGCAGAACGCCTGAGCGCCCTGGACTGCCTGACCAATGGCTGGGTGCTCTCTGGCTTCCCCAGGGACATCGAGCAGGGAGAGCAGCTGCAAAAAGCACAGATCAATCCCAACAGGTGAGAGAGAAATCCAGCCATCACAGGATTATAGGTAGGAAAATTTTGTTTGTGGAAAGGTCCAGGTCTTTATTGACATGGTTGATGCCGTTGCGTCTGATTTATTGCTTCCTTAGCGGGGAGGGGGGTCCTGCTCCTGGAGAGTAGGAAATAGAGCTCTGGCCTGACAAATGCTCCAGATGGCCAGACTGTGGGAGAGAGAAGAGGTTTGTTGTTCTGGTTATTTGTTTGAGTTGCCTCTAAAGCCAAACCATAAGAAATGGATTAAAGTTTGGATTATATGAGAAGATGTGTTTTATTTGCGGCAGGAGGGGGGATCTACGTCTTCTTTCTTCAGCATTGACATAATACCATGGAAATATATTGGTATTGCAAGGAGCTCATTATGAGACTTTTGGGTTTTGTGAAATAATTAAAAACAACGTGAGAATTACATTTTATTTGAGCTACAATGAATTGTTCAGAAATGTAATATGAGAGACATCAGCATCCAAAGAGAACTGTTACGAGTGCCAAGCAAATAAAACAGAGTTACTTTTCACAGCTGGTCCAAAGGTGGTGAGGATTTAAAGTGCTGGTGCACTCATCAAAGCTGAGAGGCTTTTCCACTCCCTTCCCAGGCCTTCCTGGTTCTGTCCATCCCAGTGGCCATTCCAAAGGCATACACTGGAAATTTGTCATCCTTCTGCTTCCAAGGAAGACAGGAGAGGTGTTTTACCCACATCAGTGTTTAATTTGGCAAAGTTACTCTTCCTGTGTGGTTGCTCTGGATCCCCTCCTGTACAGGGATAGGAGAAGGATGGAAAAGGTCGAGGTTGAGTTGGAGAGAGAATAAAGGGAAGTGCAGAGGGAGGGAGCTGCCATTCATCCATCAAGGTTTGAAAAGGGAAGTGTGTGAAAGCAGCGGTAACTTTATTTATCCAAAGTAAGACGATGTGCATCTTAAACACATTCTTAAACAGGAATCCATGGCATGAAAAAAACAGAGAAAGAACCCCAAAACTTGTGCTGGACTCAGTTAAACATCATTTCCCACGGGTTATTCCTCTCATGCATTTAGAAGGAAGGTGCTGAGTGCCCGAGACCAGTGTGAGTACTCGAGTGTGCCCCCTGCTCCTTCACGGGACTGGGACCTCATCAAGGGAGAGGAGCAACTCATCACAGGCTTGGATGTGTGGAAATTCAGTGCTGATCCATTTGCTCAGCCTCCCTTCTCTTTAAAGAGCTCTGCACATTCACATCCGAGTTTAGAATTTGGTCCCTGCTGTTTTATACAGAGGTTGAAGTGAGGGACAAAAATAGACATCGAGCTCCCTGATTGATCTCGGAGCTGATGTTTTCCATGAAGCTGAAGTGGTAGGGATGTGAGGGAGAGAGGGTGATTATAAACAAAAGGACATATTGCAGCACAGGATAGCAGGGCAGTAATTCAGTTTCAGTTGTGATGCTAGTTATAAAACACTATCTGCAGAGGTGGTGTTTCTGACATCAGGAGAAAAACCTGATAGAATTATAGCCTTGAAATCAATCTGGGAATAGGATGCAGAAATCTATAAATCAGACACAGAACAATCTACAAAGTCTCATTTTTAGGAGGGCTCTGTTGATGAAATTAGATTAAAATAAATTTACATATATATCAAGTTTATTATTAAAATCTAGTCACATCAGTAAACAAAATTATTTGTGAAAGAGAATGTTACTCTGGTTTTTGAACTCAGAGTAGACCTCTTTGGCTGATCAGAACATAGAGTTATTGTCTGCTTGTCAAGTCACAAATCTATTCCTTAGAGCTAATAAATGGTTAGTGTTCAAATACTATGTTTTATCTGACTCCCACCTCATAAAGCTACCACACATAATACTAAATTATACAGCGTTGAGCAGGATCAGTCTCCTGACTCCTCCATCTCATAGAAAGAAAAACAAACCTAGTAATTGATGGTGGAAAAGAAGGAAAATAAAGTTATTTGAAAACAAACAAAATGGGCTATAAAGTTTGTTAAAATGTAATAATAAAAAAAACCTCATACAGCATCAGCTACCACATCCGAAGAACTGCTCTGGAACAAAAAGGAGAATAATTCAATTTCCACTGAAAAAGTAGGGGGGTTTCTTTAAATTAGGATTTGCAGTAGAGTGAGGGTTTGCTGATGGACTGGCACAGGAAAACCTGCAAAGCTCTCCCAAAGAGCCCGGAGAAGACACGAGCTGCTCTCTGCCCTCCCCTGCAAGCAGCTCCTGCCTAAGTGGACAGGATCCTCCTGGCATTGAACTGGGGCAGCCTTTAGGGCAAACGAGGAGCTCAATCTATTATTGGCCTCTGCGCTGGGGACTAAAAGACACCATTAACCACTTCGTGCCCACCTGAGTGGGAATCCGCAGTCTCAGGGTGGCTTCTGAAGCTCTGAGCTGCTGGCTCAAAGGGCTGACCTCAGTTCCTCACCCAAATGAGTGTAAATGGGTATTTGAGCTTTTTTAATTAGCGCTTAAGCAAGAAAAAGAAATGTGTAGTGTAGCCATGGATGGTTCTACTGGAAACTCAGTGCAGTATCCACCAAAATATTTTTATCCTTTTTGTTCTCCCCCAAACATAGAGTTAAAATAAGGCTCAGCAGCAGCAGTGTCATGTATTGTGAAGCTCTGGTTGTCACCTTCAGCTGGTTCCTGACCATTCCTCGCTGGGCCCATGCCAGCTTAAAGCAATCAGCAGTTTAGGGATTCCCTGAGCCAGAGGATCCTCTGGAAAACTTCTAATCCCCCCTTTTCCTTGATGTTATAGTCTCTTTTTCACTGCTGTGCTTTGGGCCACCAAATCATGTGGAAAGCAGTTTCACTTTGCGCTGGGTGTCATATGAAAATACTTCAGAATTTTTTTCCAGGTGCATTTCTTCTCTTGAGAAACAGGTACAGGCATTCCCTGGTCATGTCCCTCAACACTCCTGATCTTCTAAGCCTCTTGTATTTGCCCTTCAGTCACCTCTTTCCCAGACAAAGAACCTTGATCTGTTTATCCTTTTTTTTCCTAGAAATCACTTCACTCTTTTGATCATCCCGTTCTCTCCCCTCACTGGGCATTCCAGCTTTTTTATTTTTGCTGAGGTGGGACACCCAGAACTGCATTTGAGGGCAGCACTGTGTACTGGAGGTATATATAATAAACAATTTTTTTTTAATCTTAACTCCATTACTCATTATTGCTGCTATCCTATCAGGTGTTACTGATAGATTTTGGAAGAACATCTTGTGTGTGTAGACTGTGGTAACTAAACATTGTCTCTTTCAGTGAAAATATACCAGAAATTTAGAAAGCGTCGAAAATCTCAGTTCAGTGAGTCCAAACTCAGCAAAGAGTCTCAGAAGACCCTTCAACTCAAGATTTCTGTATTAAGGTTGCAGCCAGGTTTGCGTTGGAGTTCTCCCCAAGCCCTCCCATCAGTGCCAAGGGCTCTGCTGCTGCCTGTCCTGGGGTTGCCACTTCCCCTGCTCCATTATTGCCTTGCTTTTATCCCTCTGAGCTGAATCCAGGGTCGGCTGTTTTACTTTTCAGTATTGATTAATTGCATTACAAATAATGCAAGTGAACAGACAGAGCTGGGCAGGGGAGGGCTGAGCCAGAGGACTGACTTACCAATACATCCTTAATATGTTTTCTAATATCCCTTTTTCCAAAATCAAAGTTGTTTCTTTCCCAGTAGAGAAAATAAACAGCAACAGCTTCTCCAGTGCAAGCTTTCCAGCAGGGTTTTATTTGGGCTTCAAAACGATGTGGCTGTGTTCCCAATTATGTCATCTTTTTGCATAATATATTTAAAGCTTCTTTTTCACCACGCTGCTGAGGACATGTATTCAAACAGTTTAGGATAATCAAGTTCCTAATTTCTGAGGTAGAACCTGGGAATATGTTGAAAAGGGAGGAATCTGAATGGAAAAAAAAAAATTTTTTTTCTTTTCTTTTTAACTATTTGGTCTTTACATGGGGCTTTCATATTTCTGCAGCTGATCCCAGTGTGGATTAGGGATAATAAACAGCCTATTAATGGAGGCCTGAACTAGGAAATGGAGTTTGAATCAGCAGCAAAATTCAATGGCTGGCGAAGGTTAATAACTCCATTACTATCAGCTCTATTTTTGAGCCGTTTGAAGAGCTGGGTGTTAGCCTTATCTTACTCCTCATTAATTGAACTAATAGAACCCCAGTGACCCCACCATGCTGCCATTATCTGAGAGTTTACCAGACATGGACTGGAATACTTATCACTGAATATGTATTCCTCAGATTCATTTTGATATCAGAAATATTTTTGGTCAAGATTGGCTGCCTTCAGGTTCCTTTTTGCCTTTTCATTTCTTTGCTGCCTCTTGTAACAGCTACTTATTTGGAAATTACATGTAAATGACTTAATTAAATCCCTATCAAGGAACAAGCTAAATCCCAAAATAGTTGCATCAAGGAAACATGATAGTGATTGAATTATTCTGACATGGAAAAATCTTACAGAGCATTTTTAAAACTTTGACCTAATTTAAATGATGGATATTGTGTATTTATAATAGCTGTGGTTTTAGTTGATGGCATGCAAAAATCTGATGAGTGGCAAAGAAGATATGTTATAATTATATCTTATTTTCTCCTCATTTTCAGGCAAAACAAAAAAACAACAGGAAAATGATGTGGTAATCAGGGGACTAAATCAGTATAATAAAATTTGCCTGCACCAGAGAGACAGAGAAACTGTAGGAAAAATCCAGGTGAATGTAGGATTTGGATTAATTTGTCAAATAGTAAACGTAATAGGCAGCACAATTCTCTGTTTCAATCACTCTCATTTTTTTCTCAGCTCCCTCCTCCAGCCCTTCTGTGTGCTGGTTTAGTGACTCCTGTCTCCACTAACACCGATTGGTTTGGGGTTTATTTTCCCTTTGAGTATCAGTGCTGCCACCTCAGCTGGGCCCTTCCTCCTCCATCACACCTCCAAACCAAGCAGGCTTTTGGTAAAAGCCAGGGGCTAAAGGAGCCAGGTCTTGCAGAGCTCTGTGGTGCGTTTGTGGAAGAGAAACTTGCTGGAAAGTGTGGTTTGGGAGATGAATCCTGGTTTGTCCTCCCCACCCCAGCGGAGACACTGCCCCCTTACCCGTGCTGGGTGTGCGCCCACAGCCCCGCTCTGAGCCGAGGGGAGACATCCCAGGTCCTGTTCCCCAGCCAAAATCCCAGTGTTTACTGGGCAAAATCAGCAAACCTTCCTCTCACCCGAGACACGTCTGCTGCACTCAGTGAAGGGGATCAGTTTAATCCAGTTCCTACTCCCGTACCCTTTTCCAAGCTACTCAGTCATTGTCCGCTCTCTTGATGCCACTGTTTGCACACTTCTGCTCTCGTACCCTTTTCCAAGCTACAGGACTAACTCAGTATTGTCCCATCTCTTGATGCACTTCTGCTCCCGTACCCTTTTCCAAGCTACTCAGTCATTGTCTCATCTCTTGATGCAACTGTTTGGACACTTCTGCTCTCGTACCCTTTTCCAAGCTACAGAACTAACTCAGTACTGTCCCATCTCTCGATGCAAGTGTTTGGACACTTGTGCTCATTGACAAGATTGGGATTCAGTCGTTTGCCTTCGTTTCCTGATCCTGATCCAGTGCAAGAGGCATCATTGAGCATGGAGTAATGGGCAAAATATATCCAGGAGTCTCCCATTCCCTCACGTGTCCCTCTGCCATGAGGGCTCTGTTCAGCACTCCCAGGGGCTACACCTAGTGCAAAAACTCACCCTCACTCTTTTGTCCACACAAACCCAATGGAAGCAGCTCCTTATTCGGATTTCTGAGGTTTAGCCACTGGTGGGGAATCCTTATTCTCCATTCTCCTCCTCCTCCTCAGCAGACTGTGCTCTCTCTTCTCTCCTAACACTAATCTGAATAGAAGCTCTTGCTCTTAAATAATCCAATAGATAGGAAATTGGATGATTACAATAAAAAGATTATGTCACTTCTGCTGCACATTCTGCCTGACCTATATTGGTCCCATAAGAGCCTTTCTCTCCTGGGGAGAAGCATTAATATGCATCTTGAGCCAGCAATAGCAAAACATCAAATGCAGTTTTAAAATCTTTCTATGGGCTTTCTGTAGGATGCTGCATTTGCTGTCACAAGCTGATTCTGCTCCAACAAGAATAGGAGGTATATTTGGCTTCAGTTGTGGGAGGCAGGGATTATTTTTAGAAGTTACCTCATCTCATACAAGCTCCTTTTGATGGCTGGAGTTTGTGTGGTGAAATCCTGGATGCAGCAATTAAGGAGTGCTCTGATCTCAGCAAGATTCCAAAGTCTCCAGGAAGAGAAAGAAGAAAAGCTTCTACTTCTAAGGCAGTATTTTTATTTCTATTGTTATTTTTAAGGACCCAACACCAGATGCACAACACTTTCATTCTTTTTGCTGCTGAAAGGAGGGAGATTTTTCTGCAGTAACTATCTCTCACAAATGAGGGAACATCAGGAACCCTGAAGACTTTCTATCCTGGTTGCCCTTATGTTGGAACTGTTTTTCCTGGAAGTTGCCACCAACATGAAGGCTGCCTTTGTGAACTCAGCATCAAATTGGAGAGGGAAAAATCTGTGAAAGCAGGAGAGTCTGGGCTAATTTTGTTGTCTTTGGCACAGGTAGCAAGCTTTAGACAAGACAAAGCAAACCAGCTGTGTCTCAGCCCAGTGACAACTTTGTGATAGCAATCTCTGCAAATCAGCAAAGGTTGTTCAGGGCATTCACCTAAGACACGACTTTGGTTTAAGGAATGAAGGGAAACAGTCAAGCAAATCCAAGTGTCACCATTTCAACAGCAGCCAAGTCTAACCCATGCTTTTCCCCTCTGCCCTCTCTCTGCTGCAGTTTTTATTCAGACTTTGGGGCATCCCCAAGAGTTCACTGAGCTCTCCTGGGTTCCTTCACGTCTCTCAGTTTGCTCTCTGTTGTCTCACTCTCCATGGCTGACTCTGGGCTGGGGTCCAGCAGTGCTGGAGGTGCTGGGAGTGCTGTGGCACGGCCCTGAGGGGTCATCCTGCAGCTCTCCTCGAGGCTCTCTGCTCCAGAGTGCCTCTGAACCAACAATTCTGCCAAGATGGGCATGCAGGAAAAGCTGTGGCTGCAGTCATGCACCATCAGTGCATTTCGTGGTGTGCAGTGCTGATTGGTCTCACAGGGTAAAATATGATGGGCTTTGTCCATTCTGACTATTTCCTCATGGTCGGAAGCAGTCATTTTCAAAATTTCACCTTAATTAACTCAATAGTTCACACGCAAATGAGAACCATGTACATGCAAGGCTGATTTTGTAGCGTTTTCGTAATGAAGATACTGGTTTTGAGATCTGACCAGAACCAGAAAAACTTCTGAAAAATGAGTGAGAGAGGAAAACTTTAAATATGAAGATGTGGCAGCATTTTAATTTAATTTATCGATGCATTTACTTTACATTGGTAAGAGGACACATGTAGATAAAACTGAGGAGAGTTTTGCATGTGTGAGAAGAGTAAATGAAGACATTTAGTGCTGAGGAAGCACGAGGGGAAAGGAGGGCTGCTGGAGATGTTGTCCAGCATCTCCCATCACATCAATATCTTGCTGATTACTTCAGTAGAGTGGTAGCAAAATTTGGCTGAATATTCTTCTGAATAAATGCAGTAAGGCCACCCTTGCATCTTGTGCAAGTTAAAACGGAGTTGATGAACTGCACAATCACTGGAATTCAGGATTTCTGGGGTAAAAAAATGGACAGGATTGTGCCAGCTGTGCTCTGAATTAGTGATCTCTTTGGATCTGGGACTAATCCCAGGGTAAAGCTTTGCTCAGAGCTCGTGGGGCAAAATTGGCCCATGCAGAAAAGCAGCAGCAGAACAGGCACGGTGCTGCTTTTGCTTGGATGCTCCAGGCTGAAGATCTGGGAAGACAAGTGCATCAGTCTGTGGCAAATATAATACAGTTTTGGTGATTAAAACCGACAAGTAATATTGCATATTGAATGGAGACTGGTTTGTCATTACCACGAGGATTAGAAAGTGTAATCTTCATTAAAACATCAGTGGATTTACTGCTGTTTGCCTTGGAACAAGATATTTGCTCGGAATTTTCCAGTGAGTAAATTCAGTAAGTGCAGGGCAATTTAAGAGAGGGGAACTGAATCCTGCCAGAGCTTATTCTGCAGGAAAGATATGGGAATGATCCCTGATGTCTGACAGATGCACTGGATCTAATTCTATGGGCTGGGATCACCTGCAGTCACATAAATGTATTAATCACTCTCACTTAAATTGACTTCCTTTGGCTCAGGTGTAAGAGGTCACCCAGGGCTTTTATGCTGTGCAAGGATCATATTTTCTGTCCCTAAATTCTTTATGTTTATGAAATTCCACATTGCAGAATACTATCCTTTGAAATACATTTTGGTGAAAGACTTTTATCTGTTCCACAGAGGCTTTCAGACATTTCCCTTTCCTAACAGGTTCTGTATCCCTTGGCTCAGTAGGACTCTGTCGTGCTTTGATAAAAATAATTCTTAAAAAGTTGTGGTCTATCATTCTTTTGACATGAATGCTGATTAATATCCCACTGATATTCACTGAGTGAACAATTCTGTTGAGAGACTGACCAGAGGTCAAGGTACAGTAGGTTGAAAGAGTAATGGTTTCGTTTAACCTTCTAGTAAAAGCTGCTACTTCTGTGAACATACTTTAAGCTGATTTTCAGGACAAGTCTATAGGAAAAGCTCCTCCTCACATGCTTGCAGTGAAATCAAAGGATTCATATGGGCCACGAATGTGCCCCAAAGTTGAACAGATACAAAATAAAGAAATAATGTGTTTTCTCAGCCCCTCGAGTCCTGTGCACTCTTCAGATTGACTTTTTTTTAAAACACTTTGCAGCAAGACACTGAACTGTCAAAGCTAAGTGCTGGTGGGTATGGGGAACTTTCCATCTTTTTGTAAAGTTTTCTTTCTCCTTTTAAAAGTCCGGTTTTCTCACAGAACTCTGTCTCCAGTTGTACATTTCTAACCTCCATGGATGCACAGGATTAACTGGCACAGGAACAAATCCTTAGCCTCCATTCCACCAGCCAAAATAGAATTTCAATTTGGAAACTTGCTGCCATATTTTTTTTTTGTTAGAAATATTACTGCCAGTCCATTATACTGAGTCCAGCTTTTTATCAACTTTCTGTGAATAAATTGCTGGCATGCATTTTGCTTTGTGATTATTAAAGAATTCAGTGTACTCCAATTCCATAAGCAGAATCACAGAATCCTGAAGGTTGGAAAAGATCTTTAAAATCATCAAGTCCAGCCTTCAACCCAGCACCACCGTGGTGTTCACCACTAAACCACGTCCTCAAGTGCCACATCCACACATTTTTGAGCACTTCCAGGGACGGCGACTCCACCACCTCCCTGGGCAGTCTGTTCCAATGTCTGACCACCTTTTCCATGATGAATTTTTTTCCTATTGTCTATCTAAGCTTCCTTTGGCTCAGATTGAGGCCATTTCCTGTCGTTCTTACAGCGAGTAGCTGTTACTCAGAGAAATCCTGTGATCAAACAGCCAACCCCATGGTGGCAGGAGAGGAGGCTGGACACAGTGACCTGGGAAATGGAGGAATGAATTCAGTTCTTAAGGTCTTGTCTATGGCTGCACATTTGCACCTCAAACCTGGGAATTTTGATCAGCACAGCTTTCCAACTGCCCTGTCTGCAAAAGCTTGAGAGGAGCTTCCTTGGATTCATAAAGCATCACCTTGTTTCACTGCTAAGGGCAGGAGAGCTCCAGCGTCAGGCTGGATATTTGGGGTTAGCTCTTGTCTTGTAAGAATTTCTCCAGTGGTTCCTAAGTTTCTCCTGATGGTGTCTTCCTTCCCCCCAGCCCTACCTGACCCTGCTCTGGATCTCAACTGTTGTTTTACCTTGTTGATGTTTTGTCTATATTTGCTTTAACCAGATGCCCCTCTTTGCATGCAGCACTGGGACTCATCCCCTCTCTCCTATCAACAATAATTAGCCTTGTAAGACTAATGGAAGAAATCGTGTCTAATTACCCTGTTGAAGGCCCAATTATGTTATTAACATTTGTGGGCTATAAGCT
This sequence comes from Callaeas wilsoni, assembly GCA_013398955.1. Classification (NCBI taxonomy): domain Eukaryota; kingdom Metazoa; phylum Chordata; class Aves; order Passeriformes; family Callaeidae; genus Callaeas; species Callaeas wilsoni. The sequence goes on from VWPU01002385.1 coordinate 40,149, forward strand.
AATGATGAGGAGAGCCTCTCATTTGCATAGCATTAAGTTAATTGAGCTGGAAGCTATGGGGTGGATAGCAGTGATGAGAGCAGGATTCTGTTACAGAATGGATAATGATGACCGGAGCAGGACGATTCACCTGACAGGTTTATTAATTAACGGCTATCTGATTACCTCAAAGAAATGGCAAGTGGCAGTGCTTCTGAAAGAAGCTGCAGTATTTTTTTTAATGAAAGGTGCTCTATCACTGTGGATATTCTGGGGTGATTTATGGTAATGGCAGTGGAAGCTCTTTCCTGGAAGCCGACACAAAAATCTGTTCTGGTTTCCTCGCTGCCCTTAAAGGACATTCTGCAAAAGGCTGATATTTGTGAATGTGCCTCATTCTTACAAGGTGCACAAAGTCTGTGCTGCTGAGTTTGTCTGGCTGTCTGAACTGTGCATTTGGAAAATCCTTAATTGTTGGATAACCTGGAAGTTTTGGCCTTGCAGGAACCAGAGGATTTGATTTTGTAAAAGGTGTTTTTCATTATGGTGTTAGGCAGGATTCTGTGTTGTATTAGTGGGGAAATGATAGAAGCATTCAGCTTTTCACATTTTCTTGGTATGTGCAAACTGCAAGTGCAGGTGAGGGCCCTTTCCTTCAGTTTATTTCTGGGTACAAACAGTTATGCAAGGTGGTTAGGCCTTTTAAGGAACAGGAGTCTTTATTTAAAATAGTTCTAAGAAGAAAAATCCATCTTTTTCTTTTTTGTTAAACGTCAGATTCTGTGTGATTAATTCCAAACACGTTGTAATTCACAACAGATTCAGACAGTCTTGTTTGAACTATAGTATCTTTTGGAGGAAAAATCACTCTGTTTAAAAGTTGCCTGTGCAGTCAATCCAAGAGTGAGTAACTTCCTATGCAGTTACTCATCATTGGAATCCCACACCTCAGTCATGAATGTATCTGAATGTCAAATATAGTTTCCAGTCAGCAGATCTTTTATATTTTCTTCATCTGCTTTGAAGAGCCCATTATTAAATCCCGTGAGCTCCAGACCTTACCTAGTGACTGAAATCCTCAGCTCATCCCCAAAATACCTTTGACCAGACTTGTCTCAGGAAAAAAGAGAACACTACAGGTTGTAACCTTTCAGATAATGACTTTTTATCCATTTAAGTGGCCTAGTGATTAGTGTGTCAATAGTAATAGACTTGTCAAGAGCAGAGACTTAGAGCTAAGATGTATTCACTGTTACTTTCATAGAATCACAGAATATCCAGAGCTGGAAGGGACCCACAAGGATCAGGGAGCCAGCTCCTGGCCCTGCACAGACATTCCAACAATCCCACCATGTCCCCTGTTGTCCAAATGCTCCTGGAGCTCTGGGGCCGTGCCCATTCCCTGGGGAGCCTGTTCAGTACCCACTCACCTTCTGGGGGAAGAATCTTTTCCTAAATCCAGCCTAAACCTTCCTGGCACAGCTCCAGCCATTCCCAAGAATTTATATGCACAAAGTCTCCCTGTATTCTGCATCTGGCATTTGTTGGGCACCAAGGAGCTGAGAACATGGGGCTGATGTTGGTAGAGAGGCCAAAATTTTAGTTTAGTAGCTACATAGAGACATTGAAAAATCACCTCAGGCACTTCTGGTCAACAGGAGAAGAGAAGAAAAATGAAAAATCGGAGATGAAGGAAGTAATCTGGGGGAACAGCTCCTGATCTGAGCTGTGCAGTGCTCCTGGCTCAGAGCTGCCAGTAAGAGCAGATTCCAAGGGACTGGGGGCCGCTTATTCCGTGGAGCTGAGCTGCTGTGGTCACCTGTGGGATGTGGAGCAAGCCAGGGAGAAGCATTTCTGTGACACTTCCTCCAGCTCCTTCCCACCTGCCATGGTTCAGAGCCTGTGGTTGTGTAGAAATCACTGGAAGAGGTTGTTCAGGAAAACCAGAACAAGGAATAAAAGCCTTTAATGGAATTTAAACCCTCCGTCCTCCTTGTCCTCATTAGCCTCCTGTAATCACCAGCCCACACAGTCAGTGTGGATAGAAATATCTTTACCATATAAATTAGATTTTCTGCAAGGTGTTCTGTGGTTCACACGGTGCCTGGTGGTGTAAAATAGACAAACAGAGCGTCGAGCCAAGATCTGATAGAGCAGGAATTATGTATTTAATTCAGAGTTCTGTATAGAGCGCTCATAAAAGCTTGATCATGATAGAGGGGCCAATAAACATTTGGGAGCGTAAATATTTCTGTAGGAAATGGCTTTGTGAAGCATTTAGTTGTTGAGTAATAAGAAGAACAGAGAAAATCAGAATAACAGAAACCTCTAGGTACTGATCTGATGGGTTATATATGTTGCAATGATAATAATGTTGAGGAAGAATTTTTATGGGACCAGTAGCAACAAATACATCGAGTCCTGCCAATTTACTAATGAATTCATTTTTCTTGTTCTTGCCCCACTTGCTATCCCTGCTGTTCAAAATTCAGCTTTAAACCTGAAAAGCAGTGGATGGCACCTCGGGGTGCTGAGCTGCTCCTCTGAGTTTGTGTGAGCTGAGTGTTTTGAGTCTTGGGCCATTTCTGGAACATCCCCTACTTGTGTATTTAGGCATCAGTCCAGCCAGACAACACAGGGACATATATTTTAGGAAAGCACACATCAAAAAGTGTTTTAAATGGCCAAATTGTAGGAAAAAGCATTCTGGCAACACAGCTGGTGCTCTGTCAGTCTGTGGGCTAGAAAATAAGAAGAGAACCTGTAAGAAAAATAAAAACATCCTAGGAACAGCTAATCAGGTTAGAAGGGATGTTTTGGCTGCAAGGATTTTGAGGGCTATAAAGAAAAATTGAGTAAGATTAAAAAATGTTTGTCCATCGTGTCTGACAGATGTGGGAGAAGATGGAATCGTTTGTTACTTCTCTGTTTTCCCTCTGAAAACAGCAGCAGCAATGAGCTGGCAGGCACAGTGAAATGCAGTTAGCAAAAGTAATGGGAGTTGAAAGTTTGACCTTTTGTGATGGAAATTGGATATGAAAAAAGGGTCTTTTGATAATTTCTCTATCCAATCAGGTATGGGAGGTGTCTTGATCCTGTTTCCTTATTTGCATGCTGACTGATCTCATTTGAAAACTCAATCATTCAGAAATATTGGGACGTCAACAGAAATGTTACAAACAAGAAGTTGTTTTATCTGAAAGGTCTGCAGGATGTCATCTCTTGTTTTTCACTCCAGTGGCCTGATCTCTTCTTCATGATTCCATGTTTTTATTGGCAGGATAAGTTGAACATATTGAAATGCAAATAGCCCTTTCCACATTGAACCGAAATATAGGAGGTTTTTTTCTGTGTGATTGATTGTATCCAGGGCACTTCAAAAGGCACAAAGAAAATACTTTCTGCAGTGCCTCTGATTCCTTGACATTGCCAAGTTCTGACGTTTCCTGTTAGCAATCATTGGCACCGAGTGATTCCTGAGCCTGCTCTCACCTCTGCTTTTCTCCCAAATAATGCCCACGTTGCTGCTGCTCGCTGTTCCTGGGACGGAGGCTGAGCTCAGTTTGTCTGCACAAACCCTTTTTTTGTTATTAACGAGCGCTCTTTGTTGCTGTCCCAGGTGCTGAATGTCAGAAACGTAATTTAATAGATTTTACCAAATTGCAGATGTATCTAATCCTGCAATGGGTGGTTCAAAGCCCCCCAAGATCACATGTTGTGTGTAGAGCTGTCTCCATGATTGTCTGGAAAGTCAGAATTCACAGCCAAGGCACTGCTCACTTAGGTGAGTTTAGGATCAACTTTATCTCCCAGACAATTTAACCTTTCTATTTTCTAGAGCAGGCAATCCAATTTCCATTTTACTCAGCCTCCCAGTGGGTTGATGACAAGTTTTCCTGCTGTGTGACTGGTGTCATTATCCCTTATTTCGGAGCCTACCTGTTAAACTAATGTCTTAGGCCAAGGTTTTGCATCACTTAACCCAGAAACTGGGGACAAACTATCAATATATGGTAGTTCCGAATAAAGGGGATTATTTAAAATATTTTTTCTTATTTGCATGCTATCTTTTTAACATCAGGGTCAGGCGATATGAGAAATCTTTTTTCTTTAGTACCCTAATTTTTTTTTCCATCCAGACTGCCCCGAGCCTGCTAATCTGAGTGCTGCCCTGGGAAATGAAATGTGCAGCTCCTTCTTTCTGGGCCCACTTAGGTGTGCTCTGCTTTTTAGAAAAAAAGTAAGTGTTCACTGAATGTGGGTCCCTTGCCTCCCTGCTGAACACCTGCACTGGCTTGCAAAGACATCCTGATTTCTGGTGGAGGGCTCTCCATAGGGATTGCTTTCCAAACCCAAATCCTGGAGAGAACAGGTGCAAGGAAAGGGTTGAATCAGGTTATAAACTTTACGGGATAACTTATCATGGAAGTTCCTGAGCTGGTGTTTGTACAACAAAGCTCCAAATTAGATAGGTCAGGATTTACCACGGTGTCCCTCAGGTGGGTGACAAAACACCTTGTCAGGGACTCATGGAGGTCTGCAGCCTTCACCACCGAGCTGCAGAAATCCAATATTCACCCAGTTTGCTGTTTACTCAAGAGATTCCGGAGCCTAACCACAAAATAGTGCCTGTGTGTGATGTTTATCTGATGGTACCTAATTTCTTCAACGATACCTCTGGATACGGGCTGGGGATTTCACTGCTGGAAGAATGTGCCTGTTTTCACTGAGGAGTAACTTGACTGATGGGCCCCTCCGAATCCAGAGGACCTGTTTCATCAGACCCCGTGGCCTGTCAGCTGTGGGGGAATGCTTTGTGAAACAGCAGGAATGGCAAATTCCCCCGTTCCCTGTGCAACAAACTGGAGTTGTTGGGATGGGCAGCTCGCACGAGTCAGCAGCTCTCTGAATTAGACACCGAGCGTTCTCCCGGATGGGAAATCAACCTCCTTCCTCTCTCTTGTGTCTTGGAATATCAAACCACGCAAGTTTAAACACGATGTGTTATTCTGGATAACCACAGCAATCTAGCTCTTCCTTGCTGGATTTTTTAAATCTGCTTTCCTCTCCGCTTTCCTCGTTCGCTCCTCAGTGTTAGAAAAACAAAAAGCAGCTCAGCGCACCAATATTTTCTCCACGGTGAAGTCAGCATAGAATATTAGTGTCCAAAAAGTTGTAAAACAAAAGACTATCATATGTTGCACCTTTTAATCATGTAATTGCTGAGTGACATTTAACTCTGAGGCTTTAAGTTACTCCTTTTCAGCCAGCCTTCTCCTCGTGCCCCTCTCGTCCCTCCCCTCCTCCCAGAGCAACCTGCTTTTGCAGAGTAGTGCTTTAACTACACTGAAGTTTGGCTGGGCTTCTACATATTACAGCAGCAACACGAAAGCAAACAATTGAAGTATTTGAGAACAATGAAATATGTATGGCTATCTGTGACAGCCCTATAAAGCAGAGCAATTAGCCGCGTAATCCGAGAAAGCCAAAGCGCCCGGCAGCCCACGGTTCCCTATTAGTTAAATGCTTTTTGTACGTCCTCATCCCATCAAATCAACTAACACTTCCTTTAATTGGTTCATGAATTATACAGCTCGGCTGCATTATAATTTAATCACCAGTAAACATTCCTGGGGCCTGCTGTAAAGTGTATAGCGCTCATTAATTCCTTAATTTCAGCAGATGGAAGGGGAGATCGGATGAACGGTGGCAGTACAGAGCGCCTTGGGCAATGGAAGAAGGAAAAAAAGGTGGGGGGCCGTTTAGATTTTTTAAGGGCTGTCAGAAACTCAATCTGTGAGCTGTCAGCAGCCTGGACCCGCTCCCCCCTCGCCTCCCCCTGCCTTCACCCCACCTACCGCTGCAAGTGACTGACGGATTCATATGGAGCCTTGTCAAGCCGTCTTTAAACATCAAGCCAGCGGGTAAACCAAGCCCAATGTAAATTAATTCTTGTCTTACGGGCCCCCCTTTCTCTGTCCCCATGAATATTTCATGGCGGGCAGCATAAATATTAATTCTAATAGCTCTGCACAGTGGTTATTATTTCTGTTTTATGACAAATATTCATAAAATATTCAGGACCCTTTTTTAGAACATTTACACACTTGATTGTGAAATTTTCCAGCTTCCTGGGGACACAGTAAACATATTGGGGTTCTCTTGATGGACTTTTTTCCCCTCTTAATTAATACTACGCCACATTAATATTTAATCGGATTTAGTTTTCCTTTCCCCAGAAGTGAACCCTATTACATTTGAGGATTTATTTGACAGTATTTAAACAGGGAATTTTTATTCCCTATTATGAAATTGGTTCTCTTTGACACATATATAAAATGACACATTATAATCCATTCTTTTATTCCCTCCCCTTGCCCCCAAATCATACACTTTTTTGGTGTCAGTTCTTTTATTTATTTTTACATACCAAATATCTTACTAACGACAAAAGTTAGTGTTTAAATGTTGGGGGTGGGGGTTAAACATCATTTACTCTAAATTTGATTCTGTTTATTTAATAAGGAAGAAAAGTATAGGTTTCCTTGTTAGGAGCAGGAGGTGCTGGAGCAAAGCTGCAGACAGGTAGCAAAGGCATCAGTCCTGAGATGAGTTTGCTGGTGCTTAACCCTGGAGCTGTTGCTCCGCTCCAGATTTGCTTTGCAGAATCTCATTATTGCAGGGCAGGGTTGCAGGGATCTGAGGAAACACGCCTGCTTTTGGGGGAGAGGGTTCAGGCTCCTGACCTCGGGCCTCTGGGGCTGCAGAGGCTGTGGATTATCTGAGGAGGGGTTTGATTAACCTTGTGCAGGGCAGAAATCGTGCCAGCCACACTTCTCTAAAGCACTGCTGGCTGCCATCTTATTCTGTGATTCATAAAGCACCGCTGGAATGAACTCCAGGGGGAATGCAAAGATGCTGGAATAACAGCTGAGAGTAAGGAGGAGGCAAAGAATAGAAATGAGGGGAGAAATGTAAAGCAGTTTTGAATGCAGGTATTAATGCATCCAAGCCACTTATTACACACAGAAAGAGTTAATGTTGCCTCCTCAAAAGAAGCTTTAAGAATGCATCGGCGCCACTCCTACGAAAGCGTTTGCTCTGTCTCTGGGTGCCTTTCTCTGTGCTCTGTAACGTTTGCACAGCCCCGAGTCCTGCAGACCACTGGAAGGGCTCTGGCTGCCCAAAGGCCTGGGGTTCCTTGCTGCTGCGAATCCATGGAGCTGCTTTGCTTTGTCCCAGCTGCAGACCCAGCCCATTGTTCTGTCAGGCAGGCACCAGTGCCTGTTCCCCTGGGTGAGCTGGTGTGGCACCCGCTGGGACGCTGCTGAGCCACCGGGCTGCTGGGGTGGGACACAGGAGGGACCCTGTCACCTCGGCTGGCTGGGCTGGTGGAGCCCAGCTCATCCAGCTGGGGGTGGAAAACATCTCACAGAGTCATTACTCTGCACTGCTGGTGAGGGGAAGGAACATCTGCAGCCACGAAGGATGTTGTTCATCTCACTCCCCTGGCCAGCAGCCATGTCCTGGGAATAGTGCCCCACTTAGCTGCCTTTTGTAGTTATTCGACAGAAATGCATCCATTTGAAAGGATCCAGTGTCTGGAAATAGCTTGTCATGCCATGAATCATTGGAAGAGCTCGATGAGCAAAACACTTGTGCTGATTAACCTGTGTTTTAGTGTTTATGCAGTGTATTTTCCCTTATGGTTGAAACCTAGAGGGTGAAATTACTTCCCAAAATAGAATCAAGAATCTTTCATCAGAAGATATCCCAGAGTTTGAAAGAAATCAGTGAATAAAACCTCCCAACAGCTCCTTCCATAAATAAGAGATAAGGATCATTTTATCCATTTCAGAGACATGCAGGAGGAGTATTTAGGGTAGGGAACAAACTGTGATTCATATCCAGTCAGTGGTGCAGCCTCAGCAGAGCCTTTGTAGTCTGGTTACCCATGGGCAAAACACCTGCTGAGGGCTGCACTGAACCCTGAACAAGCCTGGGGAGAAGGTAGATGGGATCTCTGTGAGCAGTTTTAATTTTCAAGAGGGGGATTGGGGATGCAGAATTTAATTGTGGAAATAGAACGTGCTTGGCACCCTCTGTCTGGGCCACGGTGCTTGAGAGGAGGCTTAGCCAGGGTTTCAGGTTCAAGGTGTCTTTATGCCACAGGGAAGGGGACATTCCTTAGGGGAACTGATTGATCCAGATCAGTATCTCTGGCTGGAAAGTCAACAAGGACAAAAGGGTCAGGGGTTTATCTGGAGTTAGCTGCTTGGACTCAAATCTGAACCTCCTCGTACCTGTCAAGTTGGACCACTAACTTGCTTTGTCACATTGTGATCACTCAGTGGTGCTGCCCAAGGAAAAGACCTTTTTGCACTGCAGGTATTTTTTGTGCCTCGACCAAAGCTGCCATCCCGCTCCTGTCTGCTTGTAAAATCCAGAAGTTTGTACAGTTTCCCGCACTTTTGGAAACTTTTAAAACCAAATAATGTGGTCAGTTTTAGCAGTGAGAGTCTTAGAGTTTACCCAAATTCAGGACAGTTTTTAGAGATGATTTTGTCCCTCTGCCAGTTCTGTCCACGATGCCCCCAAGGCTTTTCCATGCATTTGTGAGAACTCTGTGATTTCCTTCCCCACCTGCTTTGGCTGCTCTGTGAACCGAAGGGAAGAGCTTGTGTTTGTGCCGGGGATCACACGAGGGTTGTGCCTATGGTGGCCTTTTAGGACCTACTGCATCCTTACACGACAGCGGCCTCATCTCTTTCTCAGCTTTTTATTTCAATTACAAAACTTGTAGCCGTTGCATTGCCAGAACAGAGCCCTCCAGGAGAGTTGTTTTCCATGGGGAATTGTGCCATAGCATCAGGAACACTGCTGATACCTCCATATGGAGTAAGATGTTCTGTGCCTTATGAAAGGCACAATTATTTCTAGCCTTGAATTTGACATTTTCTATTTGTCTGCCTGGAAAAGGAGGTAACTTTGTGCCTCTTCCTCTCTCTTTCTTTCACTCTCTCCTTCCTGTTCTTTTTGCTCTGATTTAGCTGAGGGTCTGTCAAAGTTCTGCCAGCAAAGTTTGCTGTAACTTTGAGATCACACAGGCATCTGATCTTCACATTCTTTTTTTTTTTTTTAAAGCAGACTGATGTGGTACGTTGTAAACTGCCAGGAGCACTTGCTAATTTAGTAGTTAATGACAGTCACAAAGAGTGTTTTTCTTGCCCCTGGAGAGGTTTTAGACACAGCTGGGGTAGATTTGCCACTATCAATTATGCACAATTTTAAACAAGAATTGGCCAGCAGGGGCCTCTTTTTTTTTGCAGAGTGCAGAGCGTGAAGAATGGGAATATGGCAGCTGGTACCTGCCTGCGACGGAGAAGATATATAGGAGTCAAGAAAATAAGGGAAAGATTAATAGCTTGCTATTTTGAAAGTTGCAGTTTCAACTCAAAAGTTTAAAAGCTGCATTAAAAGTGGCCCACTGTTGACGGGTGGTGTATTTTTGTTTTAATTTGAGCATCCTAACTTTGTTGCAAAGCTTGACCTGGCCCTGGCGTAGCCACAAGCAAGTCAGTAGTTTCTGTTTTTAAAAGCCAGGTAGGGATCAGGATCCTGTCTCAGATCTCCTGTTGTGTTGTCTTTACATCCTTAAATGAACACAAGGGATGAAGTTGATCTAACAGTATAGATCTAATTTCACAGACAATAGTTCTATGAAAAGGGCTTGGCTTTGGGCTCCACTCCAGCAGTGTCAATCCAGAGCAACTCCCAGTAATGGGAAATGCCAAGGATGAGAATCTGACCTAAGTAAATAGCTCAGGTCTAGAAGAGTCAACATCTGGATCCATCTAGGTCAGCCTCATAAAGCAGCTGTGCTTAAATGACAGGACCTGGCTCAGGGGCAGAGCTTCATTTCTCTGGAGATGGGAAGGCAGCTGGCAGGGCAGTGCAGCCATCCTGGAAAGGGACTGTCCTTAGCAGGAGCATGCCTTATTCCCTAGCACAGGATTCCAGGATTCAGGCACACAGCACCTGCTTCTCTTACAACAACACTCATAATTTTTCCCTTGCAGGTGTTTGAAATCAGTGTCGTTATATCCAGAAAACAGGAAAACCGCCACCAAATAAATTCTAGTGAGGACAGCACTGAGCACTGCCAGTTGTTAATAACTTGGATTAAGTGGGTTGGTTGCCATCTGGAGCAAATGCAGCTCAGGATTAGTCGAATGCTGTTGTGTAGGTCACAAATCCTTCCTTCACTTACAGCGTGGTTGGGACATTTTTTCCCAAAAATTCTGTCTCATGATCAGGGGTGAAATAACACCTCTGCCACCCCCGCTCTTCCCTCTCCTCCCTCCATTTACCAGGGGAAGCATCAGGATGCCCTGGTGACCTCCAGGCTCTTAGATGACAGTGTCTGAATAGTCAGAAGCCAGAAGTGGCTGGAATACTCTCTTGGAATGCCAGATGGCTGCTAGGAAAACAGCGTTATATTCCAGCTGTTAGGGCTGGAATACATTTCATCGCCATCCAAAGGCAGCAAGTTCTCATTTGACTGGGTACACAGTGAAGGTGTCATCATCATTATTAATTTGTTGGAATTTAATCTCTCTAATGTATCTGGAAGCTGCACTAGATTAGATAAGTGATGTCAAGTACAGTGAGGAAAAGGCAGGATTCTGACACACGGATTTTTTTTGTGCCTTTTAACATTTGTGTTCGCAGTTTTATTATCTATAAAAGCTGACAGGACTGGACCTTTTCCCACATCCCTCTCCTGGGAGGTGGAACAAAGGAGGGAGGACAGAGCTGTGCTTAGGAATCCCTTGGTTTCACTCGATGGGAGTCAGGGGGATGTTTGTCCTCAGAGACCTCAGAAGCTGCACCAAATTTTCCCCACGGTGTCCAGCTGGATGCCAGTGATTTTTGGTTGCCCGTAGGTAGATCCCGAGCCTGTGGCACAGGAGGGAGGGTTCCTGGTGCCCCTCTGCCCAGCCCTGCCCTCACCTTGCTGCTGACTGACGCCACTCCCCTCCCGCAGCTGAACTGGGAGCTCTGGAAGGGGAGCTGTGCTGGATGCTAATCCAGCAGGGTAATGTCGTGTACTTTGATATGAGGCTGTGTTTCCTCGCCTCCCTGTCTACCAGTTCTGATGACATCTGTTTCATATTTCCCCTTGATAGGAGTTGTGACACATTACAACATACAAAGCCTGGCTGATTCCCAAAGTGAGCTTTACAGAGGATGCATTTATGTGAGAAAATCACGCTCGCTGTGTGAAAGGGGCCAGGCTGTGCTTGGAGAGGAATCCAGAACTTGCAGGGAGTTGTTCCAGGTACTGCTGGATCAAGGTCATGGGTGCAGCCCTCTGTGGTAGGAGGATTTCCAAGAGAAATCCAATAAATGTGTTACCTGGGCAGTTGGAGGGTCAGGTTTGTTATGTGATCAGTCACAGCAGCCTGAGCGAGGGACAGAGGCCAAATGTTGCTCAGAAGTACCTTGAGGAGCTGCAGGAGATGGATCAGATAGCCAAGGCTAACACTTCCCAGCCTGCATCCCTGTAAATAGGCTTTACTCATGTGAGTAAACCTCCTGGGGCTGCATAATAGACTGTGTGGGGTGTGTGTCTCCTTCAAAATGGTAATAAAGCTTTCTAATTGGAAGTATTTTAAGTCTAGACTGTAGTTCTGTCAGTGGTTTTCCCCTTCATCTTTTTTTTTTCCCTGCTTCTGAACGATTTTAAACTGACAGCCCTGGGGAGCGTTGTTTTCTCTCATCTGTGGGAGATGTGTGGAGTGGCAGGGTGAGGCATCCCACCTTCCCCAGGAAGGACCCTGGCAGCGGGAGTCTGTGCTGCTGTGCAGCGAGTTCTGCGTGAGCCGTTACACAGCGCGTGTGGGGGAGAAGCAATCCGTATTAGCAGGGATGTCTGCACCCTCCCACACGTCCCCTGCACTCCTCTTTCATGGTGACACCAGCCTGGATAATAAGCAGCATCTTGTTTCGAAAAGAAGGGAGTCTCAGACAAGGCTTTCAGAGTTCATTTTGTTGGCAGCTTTTTAAGTGGAGTTTTTTAGGCTCCTCTGTTTCAAATACCATAATACTTTTTGTGTTCCTAACTATGAATTACGACAAGCTTTCTTGATATGCCAGGTTATAATCCTTCAGTGGGTTTGTTTATCTCAGGATATAATAGGAAGCCGTATCAATTATCATGACTGTATAAATGTTGTTCCTCTCTACTAGAATATTCATCTTGAGACATATCATCAGATGTTACCTGTTCTGACAATCACGTTTTTGTGCCATTGTTGGGCAACAGAAACAAAGAAAAACAAAATGTTAAGAGTGTAAGGGATAAAAGAGTGTTGAAACTGTTGTTCTTTTCCTGTCTTTGGAATCTCCAAGATCTTGAATGTTTTATTCCTGGCTGTTATTTTGTTACCACAGTGTGAATAGAAGTCATTATCTGTAAACATTTGAAAAGAGAGATGATTTTCATAACTTTAAATCCTACAAAGGATTCTAGTAATCTGCTATGTGCATGCCAAGGTAAAGCTCAGCCTTTCATCTGGTCTGATCCCACCCAGTCAGTGTAAAATGTTCCTTTGGTGAATGTCTAAACCACGCAGTATCTCCTGTGAGAAGCAGACAAAAATGAAAACGGGAAGCCTGGCCTTGAAGGCAGCAGCAGGAGAAGGTGTGTTGTAAAGAAAGATGTATTTACAGCCTTCAGGTTGTGCTTCGCCGGTAAAAATTATTTTCAGAGGTTCAAAGGGAGCCTTCTTTTTTATTTTGTTCTGAGCTAATTGTTGAATGTGATCTTTGTGCAGATCTGCTCTTGTCTCCAATAGCTGGGGGACAGGGGATTCATGTCTGCTCAGGCTCAGCAGTTTGTCAAGAATTTTCTGCTGAGGAGCTTTTGAACCCGAATATAAAATTAACAGGACCATTATAATGAACCAAAAAGACGAGGAATCAATGTGAGATGGGCACAGCAGTTTACATGCAACAGTGGGATGTGTCTGGGTGCATGTGGGGCACGTTGTTTTCTAGTTCTGCATCCTTCATCCACATCAGGGCAGTCGTGTCACCTCTGTGAAATGGGTTGGCAAGTCCTGCTCCATCCCCCAGTGAAAAGCTGTTCCTGGTGTGGGACCCACCCCAGTGACACCGTGGGGCTGCCTCTCTCAGATGCTGAGCAACTCTCACTCGCTCGGGCTCAGTGGGAATTGCAGATTCTGATCTTCAGATGAAGCATTCAGCATTAATATTTCCTTTTAGCAGTGTCATGGGCTGAGCCGTGCTGAGCTGCTCCCCGTGCCCTGGCAGTGCTGCTGGAAGGGACAGGGAATTGCCAGCAGCACCACGGGGCTGGTGTCATGTCTTACCACTCATCCTGCTTTGAAGGACTGTGCCGGTTTGGACACAAATCCATGAGGAAACAACCCACTCTCTCTCTCTCTCCTGCCTGCCAGGCAAGCAGGCCCCGGCAGCACCTCTCCCATGGGTTCGGGAAAATAATTTCTCGAATGAAAGTGAAAAAAACCCTATTTATTTAACAAGCAGAGTCCCCCGCTGTCACAGGGCAAAGAAAAGAAATATTGAAACCCCCTCCCCTGTCCTCTAAAAGAGGACTATGGATTTTAGAGTTCTTTCTGTAGGTAACACCTGCAGTCCTGAGCTGGGCCGGGCCAGGCAGGGACCGACAATCCCCCTTGGAGGGTCCCGCCGAGCAGGGCCGGAGATGGGAGCTGGACAGGGATGAAAAGCAGCCAAAAACAGTCCAAAAAGGAACAGAAGCCGCTGAGGCAGATCACAGTCCCTTCTCCGCTGAAGATGAAGAGACTAGAGAGCAAAAGTCCTCTAACCAACAAATGTTGTCAGAATCGGGAGAGAAAAGAATGCAAAACATTCTAGATGCAAGGTCAAGCTGGCCGCTTTGAAGAGTTCTCTCGGCTTCTCTCTCTCCCCTTTGCAATTTAAAGGTTCACTAGAGATCAAGCAGGCGATGGGGAATACAGTATGGTCATAGAATCACCCCAAGACAAGGACACAGGGCACGAGTGGGAGAGCAGAGGACTGTGGGGAGACAAGGGCAGGAGCAGTGGAAGTGGGCTGAAGCAGCAAGAGGAAAATCCCTCTCCTGGGCACTGGAGGAATGCAGAATTCTGGCAGAAAAGCTCTTCCTCTGTCCTTGACAGGAACAGCAGAGTGTTTTTATTTACCTTTAGGGGCATGTCATGGTGGTTCTGTTTGCTGCTTGGGTTGGGAGGTGGATGCAGAGAGGTTCAGAGGGAAGTGCTGGGTGGGGAGGGGGCTGGGACAGACTGAGGGAGCCTCCAGCTGCAGTTCCCCCTCTGCTGTGCTCCCACAGTGTGTTGTCAGAGCACACAGCACACAGCCCCCGTGCCAGAGAGCTCCTGCCTTGCTGAGCCTGGAGACCGAGCAGAACGTGAGGAGAAGCCGTGCAGAAATCCTGTGCTCACGTTTCTGACACTGCAGGTTTGCGGGGGACTGCCGCTGCCACGACTGCTCTTGTTTGGATCAGGATTAACTCACCCTCTGAAGGCCACAAGTGATGTTCTCAGGACGTTAATGCACTTAATTGCTGTGTCCTCCACAGGGTGTTCTTCTTCAATCTCCCGTTCGAGTCCATCATGGAGCGCCTGTCCCAGCGGAGGACTGATCCCGTCACTGGGGAGAGGTGAGCACTCCTGGCTCATGTGTAACGTTTTCCCGGCTGCCAGGGAGATGAAAGCACCAAACAGACTTCTTAGAAATCTAAAAAATCTTGGTAATCTGCTGTACTCCTGCTTAGGGATTCCTTAAAAGAAAAGTTAAAACTTTCATAGCTCCTGGAGCACCGGCCCACCTTCCTGCTGCAGCAGCTCCTCAGAACAGGGGATTTTAAATCCTGCTGCCTGAAATCCACAGCAGCAAATAGCTCAGGTCTAACATTTTAATGGTAACTAAATTGGTTGGTAAAATAATGCTGAGGGAAGATGCCTGAAACGTAGCCTAAATGCAGATGGGTTTCAGACATTCCCATGGGAATTTCGAAGGCTTCCCAGCTGGGGAAAATGGAAAACTTGCTGCATTTTACTTCCCCAGGCTCCTGTGATGGGCCTGTCTGCTGGGAGGTATTAACACATTTCCTGCTCAGTAGAGCAAACTCGTTTGAGTCACCGAGGCTGGTTCATCTCACTGGTGTCACATCCCCTTGTCTCACCAGTGGCCTTCAGCTTTCCTGCCTTCTCCACCCCTAATTTCCAGGGAACAGGTCACAAATAAATTTATCTTCCCAAATACCTGCTGCAGTTGGCATGTGTTCACAACTTCACTTGTGGTCTGGTTTTTCGATTCCCCACACTTAAATTTTAAACCCTTATTTTGCTTTTCTAAAGGCTGAACGCATCCTATTGCATCAAAGGCAAATCCTGAACCCTCAAAGATTCAGGCCATAAAGAGTGGATTTGTCCCAAAGTGCTGGATGATTATTCAGACATCTCACTCGAGGTGCAGCATTAACTTGTGACAGCAGCAGTGATTTGCTGTAACTGCTCTCTTTGCTTTAGTAATGAGCAATGTGGTTGTTCAGCAGAAAGGAATAGGCTGAAGCAAATCATTCCCACATCTTTGCATTTCTTATCATTAGGATTAGGCTGTTCAGTATCTGCTCCAGTTCACACGCTTCCTTCTCCCAGACTCTGGGGTTTATTCCTCACAAATCCTCCGTGAATTGAATTGTTTTGGGTGCTGTGTCTAATCCTTGGCACTGTGTAAAGCCTGTCCCTCTGGCTGCAGGGCAGGGGGTGCCTTCAGCTGTGCCCTAAATGATTCCCATGTGGACTAAGCTCCGTGTCACATCGTTGGTGCAGCTCTGCAGAGACACAGACTTTGCTCTCTCCTTGGTTTTGCATCTATCCCAAAAGTTTCAGAAAATTTGGCTGTACAGGAAGAGGGATAAACTGGTTTTGTGTTAGGGCAGAGGAGACATTTACTCAGAGTTAGGATTACCAATTCTAACAGGCAATTTAAATACTTGACTGCAAAGAAACTTTTAGAGATTGTTGGGAGCCTTTGGCAATGCAGGAACATCATCAGAATTCCTTTGGTGCCAGCTGAGCTGGGCTGTGGCACTGCTGCAGGACAAAAATCCTCTTTCCTGCTGAGGTAACCAAGGGAACCCACAACTGTGAATTCAGGGAAGCCAAATTCCAGCATTTAGAAAATTAAAAATAACCAAAACCTATCTCAGGTGAATTAACCTCTTTTTACCTTCAGCTACTATATAAAGATGTTAGCAATCGAATATCTGAGAGCCTTAAACACAGTTTAAGGTCCCAGCAATGCTGGACACAGGGCTGTGTTTAAGCTTAGGCTTTTTTAGATGCCTTTTTAAAGTCAGCAATCAAAGATTACAAGTAAAAGATCTGGAAATGCTTCTGAACCTGGAGCACAGGGCCAGTAATAGAGATTTCTCCTTGTGTGGAGCAGATAAACACTGCCAGTGTCACCTCCAGAGAAACCCTTGGCCTTTGAGGATCCAGGATTCTTGAGGGCAGAAATGACAGATTACCTGCCCTGAAATTTCCAATCTTTGTTTTAAAACCCCAAACTGGAGCAGAAAGAGGCCAAGGAACTGTGATAGGCAAAAGCATGGAATAGCTCCTTAAATGGCTGCTGTGTCCTCAAGCTACCTGAAACCGTGGCATTTCTTCTCCTCTCCAGATACCACACGACATTCAGACCAGCTCCCACTCCAGAGATCCAGGCCCGCCTCAGGCAGAACCCCAAAGACCAGGAAGAAAACATTGAGAAGCGCCTGGAAATCTATTACAGCAATGTCAAGGCCCTGGAGGATTTTTACCAAGATGCCTTTTATGTCAATGCTGACCAAGACCCCTATGTTGTCTTTGAATTCATAGAAAGCTGTATCATTAAGCCCCTTCCATGTAAAAAAATTAGAAGTTTATAATTAAAAGGGATGATTTCTGGAAGAGTTGATTTTAAATTTTTCCCTGTAGTATTTGCAGTCTGGTTGCTGAAGTGGCAGGTTGTCACCAGGGAAGAGGAAGTCAGCCAAGCTCTGTTAAATCTGAAGCTCACCTGGGCTGAGTGAAGCTCACAGAGGGCAAGAAACTGGGCTTTATGGGAAAGTTTTTTGGCTTTTGTTTCGTGATATAAGAGATGAAACACCGTGGCTGGGGAAGTCCTGTGTTTCATTCAAATATCTTTTTCTGTTTCTGAATAGTAGTTTTGTCTTCACTATGCAAGACCCATGAAGCCAATTTGGAGTGTTAAAGCTGTTAGATGTGTTTGTGTCTTAATTCTCCACCAAAACCACCCAGGCACTCCCTGCCTCCCTCTGTCCCTGTGAGCAAACCCTAAAGCAAAGAGAAAAACAAAGCTCCCAGCTCTGCAGTGAACTTTCTCCACAGTGTTTGAGGTTGGGAGCCCAGGTTTTCACTCCCCTGTTAACTCAGATGGTTTAAAAAGTGCTGACAAACCCTCTGCAGATGCAGTGGCCATCCCCATTCTGCTGGGCAAAAAGATTCAGAAAAGCTGGACAAGATATCCAGAGCCATGGAAAACTGATTGCAGATCCATCACTTTCAGAACCCAATCAAGGACATAACGAGCTGCAGGAGCAGGTGGGTCACTCAATTCTGTTTTCCTGGGCTAACTCAGCCTGTGGCTGCTCTGGCTGAGCTGTGCCTGGGCACGTTGGTGTTCAGGGTTTCTTTTCTTTCCTTCTCTGGCTGGATATGGCAGCAATGAATACTCAGGTAAGTCTTTTTTACCTGGAAAATCTCTGATGAGAGGCTGCTGGCTGTCTCAGGCTCTGGCTGTGGAAATGCACATCCTTAATTCCTGTAAGAAAGGGGAGTGATTTGTGCTGTGGTCAGAGAACTGGGTTGGATGCCTCTGTTATGTCTCCATTTCTCCCCTGTGTTTGAGTGTGAATTCCCCCTGTCCAGGGCACGGGGAGGAGCTTCAGGTTTCTCCTGGAAGCCTCAGTGACTGGGAAGGAGCAGGCAGAGAGAACAGGCCTCCAGAAGCCTTTTGGTTTTAGGTGACTCCTCTGATCCTGTTGCTGTCCATAAATTTGGGTTTTTGTTGCTGTCTTTGACTGTGTGTCTAAATCTATATGGAGAAATGAAAAATGTACAGGCCAAATTTCCTTCTTGCTCCTGTAGAGTAACTTCAGGTGGAAAGACCCTGGTTGTGCAGGTGGCAATGGGGATATTGTGTTATTTTGTGAGAATTTAAAGTCAGAATTTTCAATACTTTTGGGAGGGGTGTTGATGAATGGGAATTGGACTTTCCAGCCTTGAGGGCAGCTCTAAAAGCCTCAGAAAAATGTCTTTGAAATCTAAGAAAGCCAAATCAAAGCAATCTGAGTCCCTGATGCCTCTTGAGCTGAGAAATGCAGCCTGTAGCACCAGGCTGAGGCAGAGGCTGCTCCTGGGCACAGGGCCCAGCCACAAACCCTATGTTCAGCTGGGCAAGGCCATCTTTCACAGCCCTACCTGTTACAAATGTGCTGGTTGGTGGCTGCTTGGGCAGCTGGGTTTTTTGCCATCGCTATGAAGATGTGCTGCAGCATTCGTGCATAATTGGGAGCCCTTCTATTAATAATACATGGGAAGCTCATCTTGCTAATATCACCTTCATCTGAGCGTTCCTACTAAATATTTTGATAGATGAAATGGGTAGAGAGTGTATTTAAATACTGTTTGTACTGCAGCTAGGGTACAAAAGGGACAGTGCATCTTTAATTAGACAGGTACATCTGCTTAATTAATTTAGCTGTAAAGCCCTTTTTCCTCTTCATTCTTTCATCTATATGCGGATGCTATATTAGTTCCGCTCCGCTGGTTCCATAGAAACTGAGAAAAAGAGCTCAGTCTCATTGAGATGCACTTGGCATGTCTGGGTAGGAGTCTCAGGTCAGTGGTCAACCCCCAAGGGTTTGCAGCAGGCCTGAAGTGCAGAACGTCAGGGTTAGCAGAACATGCTAATACTCATGTAGAACTCTCCCTCAGAAACAACTAAAACAATTGACATTCATTTAATTACTGTAAACGAAACAGCCCCTGCATGACTTTGCATAGTAAAGCCTGTTAATACCAAAAAGGTTCAGTGGGTGGAAGGAGGAATTAGGCTTTTATAATTGGAATGCAACACTTGAAAACCAATTTGGTAACTAGGCGTGATTTTATTAGCATCTTATTCTGGCAAAACAAATGTTGAGCAATGAGAAAAACAAGGTAAAGAGGAGGTGGTGGGAACACAGCAGGGATCAGACGTTACCGATTGTACAGCTTTGCCCAGGTCTGCAATGGACATCTTCCATCACTCTGCTTCCCAGAGACACTTTGTGGAGAGGACTGCCTGGAGGTTGTGCTGTACCCTATAAGTTATGCTGTTAATTATGTAGTTTAGCAACAAGGTCACTTTGTCCAACTGTTCCACAAACTTTTGTGTCCACCAGCTCCAGGTACCGGATCCTTCGGTGGTGGAAGGGCACTTGAACACCCCCAGGCAGGAGATCACCACCTCTGCAGGGACCCCCTGTAGCTCTTGAAGGATTTCCCTGCTGTCACCTTGCCCTGTGAGGCCGGGATGCTGCTCAGGGAACGGCATTAACCCCAACCCGCTCTGTGGCGAGGGCTCTGAGGAGCAGGAATGGCTCTTCCTCCTCCTCTCCCCAACAGAATATTTACTGTCATTGTGTATCCATTGACGATCGTATTTCCTCTCTAGAAATACACAATAGGATTAAGAGGATGAGGAAACACCAGCAGAAAGGCTGACTGAATGATGAAATCCCCGAGCCATAACTGAATTGAGGTAAAAGGCAGCCATGAGGTCCCTCGTCACCAATCCCAGAGCAGGGGGTGTAATTTGGAGACACAAAACTGAGTCCTTATGAACCCAAACTTCCTCCTTAGTTCCAAGAATGGCATCTAGCACCAAGGCACTAAGACACTGTACAGTCCAGAGCTGTTCCACTTATCCATCCAGCTTGGATTAGCCTGGATTTCTTCATCCCAGTGGAGGAGGGATTAACTCTGTCACCAGCATGAGCAGCAAATCTTAAATGCTATCAGAAGCTCCTCATCGAGGACAATGACACCTTAGCTCTGGACAAACAGGATCTCTGCCTGTTAATTCTCAGCTGCAAGAGCAAGTATCACAATCCTTTAAAAAAAAAAAGAGGAAGAGCATCAAGAGCCCTCAGTCTCTACTGGAATGTTGTTCTCCCTCTGGAGATGAGGGTCCTTGAACAGCTGGAGTGTTCACCACAAAATGGTGAAGCAGTTGAAGCAGTTGATATCCTCCAACTATTCACTTGTTTGAAGTACCCTGCAAAACTTGGGCAAAACCTTAGTGAGATAAACTCCAATTCAGTGGGATTTGTTCTTTGAACACTTCAGCTGGTGTCTGAAAACAGACTAGGCCTCCCTAGATGTGTTAGTTTGAGGAGGCAACTCTGATAATGGTAAAATAACACAAGAATGTGGCAGCAGGTGCTCGTTCCTTGCTCCCCTGCTCCTCTTCCCCGTGAGGTGACAGCAAGGTTTGATCAGGACAATGTGTGGGACAATGTCCCGAGGTGCTGCTGCAGCCCTGGAGGAACAGGACCGAGCCCTGTGTGCCCAGAACTGCCCCCCGCGACTCTGAGGCATAAAAAGATTCCTGGGGCAGCCTCAGCGCTCGCTGGGCAGCCAAACCCACGCAGGTCAGCACCGGGGGTTAAATGTTACTGAGCGAGGTGGGCTCTGCTATTCCGGTTAAAAATGCACTTAGGGACAAGTGCTGGTTTACACAAAAATGAAATCCCACTTCCTCTGTACCTGTTGTGAACAGGTCAGGGTGAAGAGTGAAAGCTTTTTGCTAAAGGATCTCCACTGGCAGACAAAGACAACATTGTTGGCTTTAAAATTCCATTTTCCCAGCAGTCTGAAAGCAGGTTAAATAAACTGGCAATGGCAGACTGAGTACCTACTGCCTTGAAAGACAGGGAAAATAAACATTAATGCTGCAATGTTAATGCGAAGTGTGCTGGAGCTTCTCCGTGGCAAAGCATTAAAACTCAGTCCAGGGAAATTCAAGAGAACTGCCAGAAATTATCAGCAAGAACCAATCTAATCTTTTTTTATGTGAACTTTTGGGTCAGCCAGACTTAAACATTTCAGCAGATCAGGACATTTTTATGGTGTCTAAGTGATGGCCAAAGAAATGTTCTTTGCCTTTTTCTGAAAGCACTGGGACGGGGTTCTGCAGGGCTCCCTCCCCTTCTTCAAAGGCAGGAGAATTTCTAAACTGGAACATTTACTGATGAGCTGGTCACGACTGCCAGAGCAAGGACTTGCAGCTTCCACTTAAAATGCTTTCTCAATCACCACGGATAAACCTCTGCTCAGCTCATATGGAAATGGGTGTTCTGTTCCCCCAAGCCCCAGCAGCACTGGGAGCTTTTGTCCCAGGTGCCAGAGCTGGCCCTGAGCTCCACACACGTTGGGTATCGAGGTTACTCCTTGTTTTACTGGATACCAACACGAGCTACATTTCCCTTCTCTGCCGACACACTGAAGTAATTTCAATTTTCAATGCACAGCAATAAAAAACTAAACGTTTCTTTAATACAATTATGGTATCACTTCCAAGGATATTTACAAACAAGGCTAATTATTTTACAGATGAATGTGCTTCTGCTGTTTCTAGGCTACTACAGTAATGTTCTTCTCAGTCAACGCATGATCATGCCTAATGCATGAGACACTGAGCAGAAGGACAGCTGACTTCTTTAATGCTTGCTGAAAAAAATTTGCTCCTATTAAAGGTGAAGGAACATTAACAAAATATGCATAGTCATTGAATCGAGGAAACAAGCACCAATCACACATGCACTGGTGGGAGACTGGCACTGTCAGCACAATTCCATGAGTTCTCAACTGCTGTAGAGCACTTCCCACACAGTGAGAGCGTCAGGAAGCACAGACCTCTGCGATTGGTACTCTGCAGAATGGAAATACACAAACTCAGGATTATTTGACAGCATGGACTGACGTTAAGACAAACCGTACCAAGTAACCACACACATTTGGGAGGTATTATTCCTCTAACACTGCATAGGAATTCAAAAAGGATTCTGCTCTCTGTAGGAACAGATGGCAAAAAAAAGATGTTTTTTTCTGATAGGACAGTTAGAAGGCAAAGTAAGTTTCTGGGCTCAGCCACTTGAGATGGAGAGGGACTTTCTACAAGAGCCTGGAGTGAGAGGACAAGGGAGAATGGCTTCTAAAGGGTCAGATGGGATAGCAGGAAAAAATCTTTCCCTGTGAGAGTGGTGAGGCCCTGGCACAGGGTGCCCAGAGAAGCTGTGGCTGCCCCACCCCTGGAAGTGTCCAAGGCCAGGCTGGACGGGGCTTGGAGCACCCTGGGACAGTGGAAGGTGTCCCTGCCATGGCAGGGGTGGAATGAGATGAGCTTTGTGGTCCCTTCCGACCCAAACCATTCTGGGATACACCAACAGTTTCACCAGCCTCCTTGGCCCTACCCAGAACATGTCAGCAAGGTGGGGTTGGGTTTGGGGTGTTCTGTTTGGTTTGGGTTTTTAATGAGCCATTATGAAAGGAAAAGCTGTCAGCTGGGAGCAATTCCTTGTGTGTCAGACTTGTGTAAAACTCAACTGCTCTATGAGGGAGACTCTCAATTTAATTGACAGTGGTGTTAATTGGTAATGCTTTTGGTAACTGAGTTTCTCTGGAAAGGAGAATTCCTGTTGGTAGAGGGTTAAGTGAAACCAAAGGCAAATACATTGGCAAAAGCTGGGAAGGAGTTAGAACTTAGTTCAGAAAAAAAAGTGGGGCAAGAGACTTAAGAGCATTGGAAATTTTATATATATGTATATATATTAGTGTTTAAGCTAATTGCTATTAGTTTAATAATTATTACATTTAAAAATTATCCTTACTGATCCCTATTTGACCCAGGCAGCCAATATGACCCTTCTGACTGAAACACTTCTGAGGCAGTTACTCTTCTAAACCTTCAGTGAAATTCATGTAATGGCCAATTTCTTTCACATGGCTGTAACTGGCATCTGCTTCTCTGGGCAAGACACTGGAACCATGGAGTATTTGGACAGTTCAATGTTTGACAGCAAATGCCAGGGTTGTTAAAAAGCAAAGGAGAGCACTACAAGCTGGAGCCTTCTCTACCCACCAAGACCATTCAAGAGGCAGCTCTGCTGTTCCCATCCCAGCTTTTGGGAACTGACACCGGTGTCAGGCAGAAAGGACAATTCCCACTCTGCTCAACCCTTCAGTTCCTTGTCAGTGTCCAGCTGCTGAGGCTTCCACGGGTGCATTTCCAAACAGCTTTAAACTGGCTCTTCCAGGTGCATTCCTGCTTCTGGAGCATGAAATGGGCCCTGGACTTTAGGAGTTTGTAGAACCTGTGATGTTCTATGTACAGGGCTTGGACAATGTGTTCCCCCTTCAGCAGAGTCTGTGTTCCTGTCTCTGTATCCTCTCAGCCTGAAGGGAGCTTATGCGGTAGAGAAAATACTTTCAGTCTTGACACAGCTTTTCTCTAGAACACAGGAGAATCACAGAAAGTGCAAGGTCCCTGCAGTAACCTCTTGATCCATTCAGGATCTGCAAACAAGAAAACAAGTTGTTTAAAGCTGGAGGTAGACACATGGGATGCACGAACTAACCAGGAATCCTGAACAGTTTGTATATATTCACATGCAGGAGTGACAGAATTCCGTGAAATCCAACTCTGCTTCTGCCCTGAAATTTCAAGTAATGCCAGTTTAAATTTCACCTCAGCAGGGGACCAAATTTAGGTGAAACACTCCACACTTTATCCTCATAGCTATACAGGAAAAAAATTTACAGGATCACCATGGCACAGCTGTAGTGTTCTCATTTTTTAAACTGAAATTAGATCCCTCACATAACATTCCTTGGTTCCTGTCTCTTTATCCCTCTTGCAGAACTGGATGCTGATATGTTCAACTTGAATATCAAACTAACTGCTGGAGCATTCCAGCACAGATTATGTGCTCTCACAGATTACCCAGCTCTTATTAAAATGTGGGATTTATACATCAATTTCTGCAGTCATTAATTTGTAATTAACACCTCACTAATGCCCAGACAACGCCAGGACGCTGTGAAATGCAGAGCTTCACATGGGAACTGCCTGAAAGAGAAAAGTCAGTGAAACTAATTCACTCCATTTTGCAGATAGAAGTTTAAAAGCCCCAATCCTGCCTCTTTTGGCCCCAGGAACATTTTACCTTCTGGGCTTGGGTGCCGTGCAATGCTGTCGTGAAGCAAACACCTCCTGTACACCAGGCTCTGGCAGGACTGGTAGGTTAGAAAGCACCTGTGAAGGGACAAGCAGTTTTATCAAGAGGTTTGGGGTTTATTGTTTTGTTACCTGCTCCTGTGCCCTGACTGGAGGCTGGGTTCTGTTCACAATTTGCCTTCTGAGAGTAAAGGCAGTAATGAACCACACTAAATATGAAAATTAATTATTTATTAATTCAGTTTAACAGAACTTCCCAAGTGTACCAAACTGCATATAGACGCAAAAATGAAAGGTCAAAAATCAATCATTGGCCAAAAAAATTTTAGCATACCGTAGAGGAGGTGAAAAGCTTGAGGCCCTACTGCACAGGGAAGAACCAGCGTGTCCTTGAGGCCATGACTATTTACCCAAAGCAGCACATGATACCTGTTAGGCACAGTTTTTTCTTTGTGACAAACAAGTGACTTGCCAAGGCTCCAGAGACAATCTCCATGTACCTCCCACACTGGTACAGGAAGATTTCATTTTCCAGGTGTTCCAGAATTTGTCTGACTTCTCAATGTGTCTTTTCTCAATTATTTCTTGTTAAAAGAACATTTCTTGTCCTTGCTTTTGTTTTCAAATGCTGAAGGAGCTTGAACAAACCCTCCTTCAAGTGACGTTCCAAAGGATGACTTGTCCTCGATTCTCCCTTGCCTGCTTGCTCCCCGACCACATATTCTCCCACTTAAAAAAAAAAGATGCTGAAAAGCATTTTATTTTAAAAATATTGTCCTGCTAAGAGAACCACAACCAACCTCCAGTGCCCTGGCTCTTACAGAAGCGGACAGAAAAAACTGCAGCATGGATAAGATGCTTCATGCCTTTTGACTCCAATGCTAACAAGTGGTTTAGTGAGCTCTTAATTATGTTTAAATTATCCAGAGCAGGGGAGAAGCTCTGGATAATTCAGCCCATTACCTGAGCCAAATGTGGCCGTTGGAGCAGACGGCCTGTTTGCGGTCGGTGAAGGGCAGGATCTCCTTGCACAAACTGCAGTGCTCGGGGAAGGTCTGTTTGTTCATCTTCTTCAGGATGTGCCCAATCAGCACCTGGAACACACAGGAGGCACTCAGTGAGACAGCCCGGGGTGGGAACAGCTCACTGTGATTTCAGAGTGTGACACAGAATGTGCTGAATCCCAAGAAATCAAAGTGTAAGAAATACACTACGTCAGTAAGTATTCACTGATTCTCCTTTTGTTCTCCTAAAGATTTCTGTCCCACAGTAAAGGGATACAGACCTTAAAAACAGTAATTCCTTGCAAATTTTAAAAGTACTGGAAGAACTGATATCACACCACTGACCATCACAGCAATGCTTTCCCTCATGCCTATCACAGTGGACGTGCTAAAAAATGTTCCTGTTCAGAAATTACCTGGATGTCTTCAGCAGCCATCTGGGAGTACAACATTTATAGCAGAACATTTATGCGATCAAATTTGTCTGTGACATTTCAATAGTTATAAACCACATCCCAGGGACCTTTAAAGTGTGACAGCAAACTGAATAGATAAAATACAATTTAGAAGTTGCTTTTCATCAGTATAAAAAAGAAACAAGATTCTTCTAAGATAAGAAAAGCAACCTCTCAAACCTTCAATTCATAGTAACTGGATGCTAGAACAAGCCAGCAGTTGTGCCAGAGTACTTTCCCAGTGAATTACTGACGGCCACGCTTGGCTGTGATGCCAGCAGGGAGAACACCACACTGCATCAGTGATGGACATGTGCTTCCTTCCTCTGTCCTTCTGGATGCAATATAAAGGTGGATTTTTAGAGTTGAAGTTATTTAAGGACTTGAGTATGAAAAGAGCTGTTCTCTGCCCATACAAAGAGGTGCAGAGACACCTGAACCATTCCTGTCAGTGAGTTTTAAGAGCTGGGAGGCTGATGCAGAGTGTTCCCACCACGGCTGCCTTTGTCTCCCCTCTGTATTCAGAGAACTTCACTGCTCTTTGCAGCCTTTACTGGCCACTGACTTCTTGCCACAAACTGCAACAGTCAGGGTACTGTCCTTGCAGTTAGGCTTTGACATTGGTAGGGACATTGCAAGTTTGGGAAGAGTTCTTACCATGGCCAAGCATTAAGTTTATGCTCATTAATTGTAGTGGAGTAAGTGCCAGCGTGCCTGAAAGTCCTGGCCATGTGTGTTGTAACAAAGGCATTCAGTCAGCTTGGTTAACTGAATGTCCTGTGTGAAGTTCTGAATCACTGGGTTTAACTCAGAAAACACAACCACTTTCTGACCCTCTGAAACAGATCTTTGCACTGAAGGCTCAGGGAGCAATGACAACACCTGATGGACCACCTGAACAGTAATTTCAGAAGAGAGACTTCTGCAGCTCTTAAAATTAGAACTGCAGTGTGACTGACTAGAGGAAATACATTTGAAGTTGAAGTTGAGTTGTGTGAAGATGATGGATTAAACATGCTTAGTCATGAAAGCAAACATCCCTCAATCGCTTCATGTTCTAAACCCACTGCCAGCAGCACCACAACCCCAAGTCCTCTCCCCTGTTCTGCAAAAACTCGGGCATCATTATTCTTTATTTCAACACCTGTATTTACATTCCCTCCTATTTCACAATATCAAGGAAGGACAATTTAAGCTGAATGCTCTACAAATCTGCCTGGCAAGGATGACATGACTCCAGCTCTCCTTCCCAGCCCAGCTGTATTTTCAGGAGGGGGGAGAAGGAAGTGGCTGTGACACAGAATCCCCCGAGCAGAGGTGCCACTTACTCGTGCTGTTCTGTCATCGTAGCCATCGTCAGACATTAAGAAGTCACAGACTCCTCTGGTGGGAATGCTGGTGTTTTCTGTAATCCACGTGTGCAGGTAAACTTCTCCCAGCACCCGTTTCATGTGTTCTCGTGTCAAGTGCATTTCTACGGCCTCAATCTGTGCCTGTATTTCAAGAAGCTTTTCTACCATTGGCTCACGGCCTCCACTGTCACTTGACTGATGGAGAGAGTCCTCTGCAGTGTCATCAATGTCCACACCTTTGCCTGTGTCCCCCAGGCTCTGCTTGCTGGCTTGTTTTGAAGTTCCTTCCTCTTGATCATCTTCAGTGCTGCCCATCCCAGGGGAATCCGATATCAAGATTTTGGCGTCCTCGTGTGACGGTCTCCACGTGACCTCTGTGGGGGCTTTCTGCATCGACTGGTACAAAATCCTCAAGAGAAACAGCTTAAACCTCCAGAAGTAAGTGGAACCACAGCTCTCTATCTTTTTATCCAGCGCTTCCTGTAAGAACTGAGGAATATGCTTATCCTTCAAGATTTTCCAGCGTACAAGATCCGTCAAGTCCACTTGCCGGAAAAGATTCTGAACAGAAGATTCCAAGAGCTGTGCAGCTGCCTCCTCAAAAGTCTTGAGGGTGACAAACTGAACTTGGTAGTTTTTGTTGACTGGGTGCAGCCCGTTGGCCATGCCCTCGGTGGTGATGACGGCCAGGTACGCCCCGCACGGGCTGACGGCGATTCCGTGAGTCCTGACGGAGCCAAACACCTCCGAGAGCTTTATCAGCTGGTGCTCAAACTTTAAAGCAACGTCTGTGAATATGGGGATGAGCTGCCTGACCTTGCCGTCGCTGGAGCAGGTGTACACCGTGCCGTTCTGCTTGTCCGCAGTCATGGAGACAATGGGCAAGGAGTGGAGCCCCGTCACGTGGGAGTTGTGGACGTTCAGCCCCGCTTTGGATATCAGCAGGAGGCACCAGAACACGTAAGGGCCTCTCGCAGCCACCACCAGGCTGCAGCTGCATTTCTGGTAGGGGTGGTAGAGGGGGATGCATTTGATGCTGTGCACGGGCAGCTGGTCCATCTCCTGCCACAGGACCACGGGCTGCCTCAGCGTGAAGTAGCCTTTGACCGCCTTGAGGTTGACGGGGATGATCTTCACCGGGCCGTACGCGCTCCCCACGATCAGTCCGCTCATCTTCCGGTTGTTGTGCTCGTACTCCCACCAGGACAGCACGCTGGGGGAGCTTATTCCCGACTCTATGGTATTGCAGGAAGTGATGGATTCCTTCCCCAGAAAGGGCAGCTGGAACTGCCACACGGCGATGTTCCCGTTCTCGAAGAGCACGGCCAGGAGCACGCTGCCCACGTCCCGGCACTCGTTGTTGTGCTTGACCTGCTGCGTGGTGCAGATGCCCGACCACTCCATGCGCACCGGGGTCTGCATGCTGTGCCGCCGCTGGAACTCCGGGAAGTCTCCCAGCTCCCCGCAGGGAGCGTCAGCCTTGCACAGCCTGTAGCTGGCCTCGAACAGGCGCTCGCCGTAGAGCTCGGTCAGGTCCACCAGCTGCACCCACTGCAGCCTGTTGAGGTTGGCGTGGATGGTCAGGCGGTTGTCCATGGTCAGGGCTGCCAGCAGGCACCTCCCGTTGGCGTCGCAGCCCAGCGGGGACCAGCTGGAATATTTGAAGCCCCGCATGGGTGTCAGGGACTTCCCCTCGGGATTGAACACTCGGTCCAGCATAAACGTCTGGCTGACGGTTGGATCCACTGAGCTGGCGAACTTCTCCTTACACTCAGCCACCTCCTTCTTTGGGCCAACCTAAAAGGGAACAACGAGAAGCTCTAAAACAATTGTACAGCTGGTTTTTTAGGAAGGCTTTCCTGGGATTAATTCCTTCTTGAAAAAGAGCATCCCCAGTCACAACCAACGCTACCCTGTACCACTGGTTAATTAACGTCACTCCTAAAGACTTCAGCTTCATTAATGCCCCAAATTTGCATAGTTTTGACTCTCAGCTATTGAATTTTTGTCTGCTGAATCAAAGAGCCTGTTTTCATACTTCTGTTCTCTTAAAGATACCTAGCATAATATGTAAATACTCAAAATTTCAACTCTACTCCATATTCTCAGCATTGTTTTGGGAAATAAAATCAGATTCACAACAACGAAAGTATTATTTAGTAAGACATTCACCTATCTTTGTAAAAAGTCAGATGTTCCCCTGAAGGCCAAAGAAATCCCTGCAAAAATCTTTCAGCTTAGGTAGCAAAACAAAAGAAGATTCCTATTTAAAACTGTGCTGAAATAACTGTACTGGAGCTCAAGTGATTCTCAGAGAAACTGCAGAACTTTAGAATCCCTGGACATCACTGGGATATGGTTTTCTCTCCCTTGTGCTTTTAAAACAAGAGACCCTGCAGCAAGTTCTGGGCAGGGCAGGGGCAGCCCCGGGGCTGGGATCAGAATCCCGGGATGGGTCAGGCTGGAAGGGGCCACAGGGGAGGAGACTCCAGATGCTCTCCGGATTCTGTTCCAGTGCTCAGTCACTGCACAGGGAAGGAGTTCTTCCTCACGTTCAGGTGAAGCTTCCTGTCTATCAGTTTATGCCCGTTCCTCTTGTCTTATTGCTCGGCACCACCGGGAAAAACCACAACATCATTAAAGCTGGAAAAGCCTCTGAGATCGCCGAGTCCAGCCTGTGACCGATCACCACCTAGTCACCCAGCCCAGAGCACTGAGTGCCACGGCCAGTCGTTCCTTGAGCACCTCCAGGAACGGTGACCCCACCACCGCCCTGGGCAGCCCGTTCCAATGTCTAATCACCCCTCCTGTGAGGAAATTCCTCCTGGTGTCCAACCTGAGCCTCCTCTGACTCTCTGTTCTTGCCACCTCCCCCTTTAGATATTTATACACGTTGACGAGGCCGTGCCGGGCGCTCACCTTGAGCATGCAGGCGGCGCCGGGCGCGGGCACGGCGGTGCGGTGGATGACCATGTCCTGCCCGCCGCTGTGCACGTCGCTGAGCTGCTCCAGCACGGCGATGCTGCGGGCCGTGCTCACCGACACCCGGTGGTCCTCGGACCACGCCAGCGGCTCCAGCCCGCTGGCGCCGTGCTGCAACCGCACCGCCGGCTCCCGCCGCACCGCCGTGAGCCGGAACCCGGCGCTCGCCGCCGCCGCCG